>JBAJMU010000003.1:19133427-19168748 GCA_037952995.1 Hyposoter didymator
AAAGACAAGCAGGAACATCACGCGAAAATTAAGGACGATTTGAAACGAGACAGCGACAAACAAGTCACTCTGGAGAAAAAAATCGCTGAATACACCGTAGAAATGGAGCGACAAAGGACTTCGATCGATGATCACAACAAACAGTACTACGAAATGAACAAAGCGAAAGATCAGTGCCAAGCTACTCGCAAGGAACAGTAAGTTTTATCTAATCGTCACGATCCTTCGAGCAGCTCAAAAATGTGTACAACCAAATTCGCATCGACTTCGAGAACGGTTCAAGCTACAGGACTCCTGAAAAATACGAATACTACAGAATTTTGAAATTTTCTAAAAAAACGGCGTCGACGCTGTAACATCCGCAAATTTCAAGTTTTTTTGCTAATTTTAATAATAAAATTAATAATTGAAATGAAAATTCAAATAATTTAATAAAATTAATAATTTTAATAATTTTCTAAAATTAATAATGTTGACAATTTTCTACAATTAACAATTTTAATAATTTTCTCAAATTAATAATTTTAACCATTTTCTAAAATTGATAATTTTAATAATTTTCTAAAATTAATAAGTTTAACCATTTTCTAAAATTAATAAATTGAATAATTTTCTAAAATTAATCATTTTAATAATGTTCTAAAATCAATAATTTCAATAATTTTCTAAAATTAATAATTTTCTAAAATCAATAATTTTAATAATTTTCTAAAATGAATAATTTTAATAATTTTCTAAAATGAATAATTTTAATAATTTTCTAATATTAATAATTTTAATTTTAATAAATGGAGAATCATAATGGGAAGGTTGGTATAGAATTTGGAAAATATCGATCGAACGGTTTAAATTTTATGATTTTTCGAATTTTCCAAAAATCTGAATTTTTTGAAAAATCGTCCAATCGTTCTAATTGTTAAATTTGCTAATTGTTTTGTTAAGGTATCGACAGGAAAGCGTAATGCAGCTGAATTTGTCTGGCTTGAAAGAAGATTTGGCGAAAGCTGATCAGAGTTTGAGGTCCATGGCCGGCAAACCGATTCTCAATGGCCGAGACAGTGTGCGCAAAGTTCTCGAGACATTTCGGTGAGAATTGCTCCATCATTTTCATTCGCAAAAACGAAATAGTTGAAAAAGAAAGAAACTAAAAGTTTGATCAACAAAATCTTTTCTTTCTCTCGCGATAATCGTTTGAATGATTTTTCTCTCGCAGGCAACGGCCGGACATGGCGCACGAAGTCAACAGCTATTACGGCCCGGTGATTGAGAATTTCGATTGCGACAAAAGCGTTTACATGGCTGTAGAAGTAACCGCTGGCAATCGGCTGTTCCATCACATCGTAGAAACCGATAAATTCGGCACTAAAATTCTCAAAGAAATGAACAACCAACGTTTGCCTGGGGAGGTGACGTTCATGCCTCTCAATCGTCTTCACGTCAAGGTCCAAGATTATCCAAACACGAGTGACGCTATTCCCATGATATCCAAACTAAAGTACGACAACAAATACGATCGAGCTTTGAGGTAATTGCAAATAATTATTCCAAAATTTCTACCAGTTCACGGTCGGCAACGATATTTCAAAAAAAAAAATGAAAAAATTTAAAAAATGAAAATAAAATTTAAAAAAATAAAAAAATTGATAAACAATTAAAAATTAATAAATAAATAATAAATAAATAATAAATAAATAATAAATAAATAATAAATAAATAATAAATAAATAATAAATTGAAAAACCCAAATTTTTGGTTCCAGGTACATTTTTGGGAAAACCCTAATTTGTCGTAATCTCGAAGCCGCGACGAGTCTTGCTCGTGAATCGGGTCTCGATTGCGTCACTCTTGAGGGTGATCAAGTTTCCTCGAAGGGTTCTTTGACCGGTGGTTACTTCAACACCCTGAGATCGCGTCTCGAGATCCAGAAGACCCGATCGGAGCTGATGGCGCAGATTGCGACGCTGGAGAGTCAATTGGCTACCTTGAAGGAAGACATTCGAAATGCTGATCAAAGTATCAGTTCGTACGTGAGCGAGATGCAACGAACTGAAACTAAAAACAGCAAAGCCAAGTGAGTCCAGCTCTCCAATTACTTTCCACCGGATTATCCATTTTTTAACTATACTAGCAATTATTTATTTATTTATTTATTTTTTTATTCATTCATTTGGTTATTTATTAATTTTATTGTTTATTTATTTTATTGTTTATTCATTTAATTATTTATTTATTTTATTGTTTATTTTATTATTTATTCATTTAATTGTTTATTCATTTAATTATTTATTTATTTTATTGTTTATTTAATTATTTATTTATTTTATTATTTATTCATTTTATTATTCATTTATTTTATTATTTATTTATTTTATCATTTATTTATTTTATTGTTTATTTATTTTATTATTTATTAATTTTATTATTTATTTATTTTATTATTTATTTATTTTATTATTTATTTGTTTTATTATTCATTTATTTTATTATTTATTTATTTTATTATTTATTTATTTTATTATTCATTCATTTTATTATTTATTTACTTTATAATTTATTTATTTTATTATTTATTATTCATTTTATTTGTTTATTTTACAGAGACATAAACGATAAGATGAAGGGAGAGATTCGAATGATGAAAGAAGAGCTGAGCGCGATCGAGAGATACCGTACACCGAAGGAGAGAAGTTTGGCTCAGTGTACCTCGAATTTGGAAGCGATGAAAGCAACGAAAGAAGGTTTGGAGAGTGAGCTGCACCAGGATCTAATGGCGCAACTGTCAGTGGCGGACCAAGAGCAAGTAGACACGTTGAACGACGAAATAAGAGCCTTGACGAAAGAGAACAAGATCGCATTCGCAACGAGAATGCGTCGAGAAGCGGAGAAAAATAAATTGGAAAATTTGCTGACGAATAATTTGATGAGGCGAAGAGACGAATTGATCCAGGCGCTCCAAGAAATTTCGGTCGAGGATCGGCAGCGTCAGTTGGACTCTTGCAAGACCCAATTGGCCGACATTGAGAAAAGACTGCTCAAAGTTAACAACGATTTTCGGCTGCAAAACGACAAAGTCGCCAACGCATCGAAAAAAGTAAATTTTTACATTTTTGTTACTTTCTTTTTTTACAAATTTTGACAAAATTAAAAAAATTTACAAAATAAAATACATACACAAACAAAACACCTACACAAAAAAAAACAAAATTAAATAAAATACGAAAAAAATAAAAAATACAAAAAAGAAAAATTTTACAAATTAAATTTTAATAAATAAATTTTAATTTAATTCTAAAATAAATTTTAATAAATAAATTTTAATTTTAATTTAATTTGAATAAATAAATTTTAATTTAATTTAAAAATGAATTTTAATTTAATTTTAAAATGAATTTTAATTTAATTTTAAAATGAATTTTAATTTAATTTTAAAATGAATTTTAATTTAAATTTAATTTTAAAAAATAAATTTTTATTTCAATTTAATTTTAAAAAATAAATTTTTATTTTTATTTAATTTTAAAATAAATTTTAGTAAATGAATAAATTTTACAAAATTTACAAAAATGTAAATTTTTTTACAAATTTAATTTTTTTTTCCACAGCAAAAATTAGAATCCACCGAAGTGGATAAGTGGAAAGTTAAGGAAAAGGAAGCCCAAGAAAAAATAGAGGCGGATGCTAAAGACTTGGAAAAGTTGGCGAGCAAGCAAAATATTTTACAACAAAAAATCACAGAATGCACACAGAAAATCACGGAACTCGGGGCTTTGCCGAGTCCCGAAGCTTATGCCAAGTTCACTATGATGTCGACCAAGCAGCTGTTCAGAGAAATGGAAAAAGCGAATAATCATCTCAAGAAATACAGGTGAATTTTGAGTTTTTTTCATTTTCGCATTGGTCCGTCGCGTGCACGCGGGAATGGAGATTGAAATTATTTTTTTCACTACAGCCACGTGAACAAAAAGGCGCTCGATCAATTCATGTCGTTCAGCGATCAAAAAGAAAAATTGGTAAGGCGCAAAGAGGAACTGGACCGAGGCGACGAAAAAATCAAAGAACTCATGTCCGTTCTCGAGCAACGTAAATACGAAGCGATTCAATTTACTTTCAAACAAGTGAGCAAATACTTTAGCGAAGTTTTCAAAAAGCTCGTTCCCTCCGGACACGCCCAACTCGTTATGAAAACCGCCGACGGAGAAGAGGGCGACGATGCCGGCTCGGAGACTGCGGACTCTGATAGATTCACGGGCGTTGGTGAGTATCAATTTTTCTTAGTATCGCCAACGAGCGGGGCAACACGATTATTTTTTTTATTAAAAATTGGAATTTCACAATTTTAAGGATTTTTCAAATCGCAAATGATGAGGGAATTTTTTTAATTTCGTATGTGTTCGTATGAACCGTTTAAGAGGTCGTGGAAAAATTTCAAAATGGAGTTTATTGATAAATTTTTATTTTATTTATTTGAAAAATTGTTCTCAACAAAATGTTAATTTTTTAATAACGAGATTCCTAGTCGTCGGAAATTTTTACACGATCTCTTGGATACTTCGCACAAAAACGTACTAAATATTCCGAATTTTTTATCATTTTTTAAACGGAGTTTATTGATAAATATTTTTTGTATTTATTTAGAAAATTGTTTTCAACAAAATGTTAATTTTTTAATAACGAGCTTCCTAATCGTCGGAAATTTTTACACAATCTCTTGAATACTCCGTACAAAAACGTACTAAATATTCAGGATTTTTTTATCATTTTTTAAACGAAGTTTATTGATAAATATTTTTTGTATTTGTTTAAAAAAAATTTCTTAACAAAATGTTAATTTTTTAATAACGAGTTTCCTAATCGTCGTAAAATTTTTACACAATCTCTTGAATACTCCGTACAAAAACGTACTAAATATTCAGAATTTTTTTTATCATTTTTTAAACGAAGTTTATTGATAAATATTTTTTGTATTTTTTTGAAAAATTGTTTTCAACAAAATGTTAATTTTTTAATAACGAGTTTCCTAGTCGTCGAGAAATTTTTACACGATCTCTTGAATACTTCGTACAAAAACGTACTAAATTTTCCGAATTTTCTCATAATTTTTTAAACGAAGTTTATTGATAAATATTTTTTGTATTTTTTTGAAAAATTATTCTTAACGAAATGTTAATTTTTAAATAACGAGCTTCCTAAATCGTTATTGGACAATGAACGTTAACAAGTTTCCTAGGAACTCAAAATCCTCGATAAAAACCTGATTTATATTTCATCAGGAATTCGAGTCTCTTTCACGGGCCAAACCGCCGAAATGCGAGAAATGAATCAATTATCCGGTGGACAAAAGTCCCTCGTGGCGCTGGCCCTAATTTTCGCAATACAAAAATGCGATCCAGCTCCGTTTTATCTCTTCGACGAGATCGATCAAGCTCTCGATGCTCAGCATAGAAAAGCGGTCGCTGACATGATCCACGAGCTCAGTTCAGACGCGCAATTCATCACGACGACCTTCAGGTACATAAATCTCAATTTTTCGATCAATCCTTCGAGTGCACACTGGGTCTTTTTGACCCCAAAGAAAATAAATCACGTTTTCCTCGAAAAAATCACAAAAAAAAAATGCAAATTCACCGAAAAAAAAAGCTTTGAAAAACGCCTCGGGTCAGATTGAACCAGTGTGTACTCGCCAGGTATAATTTCAAATTCTAATCGATCTATTTCTCTCCAATTCGTCAGACCCGAGTTGCTCCAACACGCCAACAAATTTTATGGAGTAAAGTTCCGCAACAAAGTGTCTCACGTGGAATGCGTGACGCGAGAAGAAGCCGCAGACTTTGTCGAGGACGACACGACTCACGGATAATTATCGAGCGATCCGAAAAAACGAAAATTCCGTTTTTTTTAAACATATAATCCGTTATTTCAATTTTGCAATGTTTCTTCTTTTTTTACCCTCCTTTTCTTGTATTTTATTGGGAATTTGGGAAAATTGCTGCATCGACGAAATTGTCATCAAAATACGAGACATGGAAAATATTTATTTATTAAGTTTAATAAGATTTAAAAAAAGAAATGATAATTAGCGATGTATGAAATGATTTTGAACGTTCGGAGATCGTCAGGAAATCTCGGGACCAATCTCCATCGCGTACAGAAAAATCGTAACGAATGTTAAAAAAAAAAAAATACTTTTTTTTTCATAAAATTGATTAAACGTAAAAAAACGTCCGTTTTATTTCTTTTTTTTTTTTACAACGATCCACAGACAAGAATCTTATTTATCCTTCCGCTGGGACGACAAACTGTCGTGCAAATTTGTCACTACCAACTCTACCGCGTCCAGATTTATCGTGCCATTCACGTCGATGAAACTCGCCACCGATTTCACCACCGACGACTCGTTCAGCATCCCCGTTCCGTTACTCTTCAATGACAACACCAGGTTGTATTTGTCGTCGTATTTTTTCAGATACGAACTCGCCTCGCATATCGAGTCCGGATCGAAACCTGCTGGATCCCTGCCAATCAAAGGTTCTTCATTTTATTCTCAGCCTTGGGGAGAAATTATTTTTGAGAGACAGTAAAAAATGAATAAATTGGTGAAAATTTTAAACGCTGGTGATTGCTCGCTCAACGTTTATCACGATTATCCTTAGTGGAAAAATTGTGTAGAGATTCTGGAGTTCTTTTGAATCCCTATAAATTTTGGGAATGCAACGAAAAATTCAATTTTTATTCATTATTTTAATAATTAATTGACGTTTTACAATTTTTTTTTTTTAGTTATTTCGGTTTTCGAATGGCAAAGAATTCTGTCACGATGTTCTTGACAAATACTCGTGAAATTTCACGCTCTGCTTTTAAAAGTAATGAGTTTTCGTTGCTTTTCCACGATGCAGACTTTAACGTCGTAGGCTCTCGTGAAATAATCGTCTACCACGTAAGATCTAGAATTGTTAAATATCCGCTCTTACGGAATTTTATAGAACATCTGTAGAAATTCTATAGAAAATCTGCAAACATTTTATAGAAAATCTGCAGAAAATTTATAGAATATTTTTGAAAATTCTTTTTAAAATATTTTTTTTTAATTCTATAGAAAATCTGTAGAAATTCTATGGAAATTTTATAAAAAATCTGTTGAAATTTTATAGAAAATCTGTAGAAATTCCGTAGAAAATCTATAGAATATTTTAAAAAATTTTTTTTTTAATTCTATAGAAATTCTATAGAAATTCCATAGAAAATCTGCAGAAATTTTATCAATCTGTAGAAATTCTTCAGAAAATCTATAGAATATTTTAAAAAATTCTTTTTAAAATATTCTTTTAAATTCGATAGAAAATCTATAGAAATTCTATAGAAAATCTGCAGAAATTTTATAAATCAGTAGAAATTCTTCAGAAAATCTACAGAATATTTTTAAAAATTCTTTTTGAAATATTTTTCACAATTCTATAGAAAATCTGTAGAAATTCCGTAGAAAATCTACAGAATATTTCAAAATCTCTACAGAAGCTCTATAACAAATTCTCTACAACAAATAACAAAACAAGAAAGTACAGAATTAGGTACTCAAAGTTTCCCCTATGAGGAAGCCAACAGTAAAAATATAATTCCTCACAGAGAAACATTCGAGCATCCTGCTAAATCTTGAGAAAGCAATTTGCAACTTTTCTGCAACGTTCTAGCCACTCAACAGCAAAGTAGACAATTCTACGAAACTGTGCGTGGGAAACAAAAGTTACGGGGTTGGGGTTTTCAGGAAAATTGAAAATTGTGGCTCATTCTTTTTCGGTCCGAGCCTCAGACCGAGCCGGAAGGAATATCGAGGGATAAGACGGAGCAAATACCTTTGGACTGCGACGACGAAAATGCCTTTTTCCTTGTACGTAGTGTAAAGAGTGAGGAGGCCCATAACGAAGAAGTAGATTGAAACGCAAGCGACAAGGACTGGCTTGGAAGTGGGGAAGGGGTAAAAATAATCCCAGAGAAGTGCGACAGCTGCTACTCCGACAGCGATGCCGCAGAGAGCCAGTCGACCGTCGAGGAGAGAAAAGTTTTCTTCGTATTCGTATTTTCTGAGTAAAACTTCTTTGACAGCATCGTCAAGAGCATTTTTAACGGCTGATCCGTCCCACTTGTTGGTGACTTTGATTTCCTGCGAGAAATTTCGAGAATTATCGTGCTGCGTTGAGCCAAAACATAGGAATGGCCATCGCGTGGACGCAATGAGAGAATTCTCTTTTTTCGAATCATCCAAATCGTTAAAATTCTTACCGCGACTCCATTTTCTTTTTGATCTTTCTTCGAAACTGTCTCGACCATTTTTTTCGTATTTATTTCGATGGAAAAACACACTGCACGCGTCAAATCGATCGAAACTTTTCAGACTGCCAGCAAAATAGTTCACGGCACAGTTTACGTGTTGTAAAGCGATCGGCCACACAAACGGCACATCAACCGGCGCCACGCAATGATTTTCTGTCGCGGAGAAATACCGCGTTGTCGATCGTGGCGCAATAGTCAATGGTCCGTCGGTAAGACAATAAACCAACGTCTGTCGTAATTTTCATCACTTTGTTTACTATTTGATTAAGATACCGATGATTACCAAACGAAAACCCAGCGATATGGATGATAAAAACTTGCAAACGTCCGAGAAGCTTGGTTGAGTTTGTAGTGGCAGAAATTTGCTCGATTTTGAGGTTATGTTTGCCTGTCGCTCGGGCCCTGTCTGTCGTCAGCACGGTCTTACATACAGGTCTTGCGACTCAACGGAATTCCAATGGTAGAGAGTGGCTCCACTGTTGAAGAAAAATCCAGATGGAGCTGCGATCGAGGGATGCATCAACATAACCCACATTGTTTGAAGCCTTTGACGTGCGTGTGCCGTGTAATTTACTGTGGCCATGTGACACGCAAGCGCGACTATCGTCATTCTTGTCGCACCGAGCATCCCTCGATCGCAGCGACGCTAGCGGCTTGGCACGTTAAGAGGCCCACGTCGAAACTCAGAGTCGCAAGACCTGTATGTAAGACCGTGGTCGTCAGATAGACAACACGTGCTTCGGACTCCGTTGGGATCTCGATCCGTCTTTTTGATCGTTTATTTATCTATTTCATCGACTTCCCAACAGTTTTTTTTATCGGGAAAGTGAAAAGCTTTGTCTTCTCGTTCGGAAATATGGAGCTCATGGAAAATATCGAAGAGCCTTTGCAAAATACTGCGAGAGTGTGAGTAATAACCTTCAAAAACATTGAAAATTCTCGTTTTTTCTACTTTACGACATTACTATCGAATTTCAAACAATTGGTTAATTGATATTCATAACATCTCGTCATTTTTCCTCACGTGTTTCTCCCCGTGCTGTTTCCAATAAGATCGCGATTCTCCATCGCGATTCATTCAATCCTAAAACTACGTCCTTCCCAATTTTTTTTTGCTGTTCCTTCGTTAGGATTCGAAGGTTTATCATTTTTCATTTCGAACAGGCTGTGTTGTCGATGCGGAATCGTAATCGAGCCGAATCCGGCGAACATGTGCGTGGCGTGTCTCCGCTCCGAAGTCGACATCACCGAAGGAATTCCCAAGCAGGCAACGTTACACTTTTGTCGAGGATGCGAAAGGTGCGTATTTATCGCTTTCCAGAGTCAGTGGCATTGATAACACCTCCGATGACGATTACGTCACGATCCGGAGGTGCGACGATTGAAGGTGGAACGTAATAAACTTATGTGACGATTATTCGTTTGTCAGATATTTGCAACCACCTGCCGAATGGATTCACGCTTCATTAGAATCGCGCGAGCTCCTTTCCCTATGCTTGAAGAAACTGAAAGGCCTTCAACGTGTGAAACTCATAGACGCGGGCTTCATATGGACGGAGCCGCATTCCAAAAGACTGAGAGTAAGTTTCGAGAATGAAAATCATTGATTGAGCCCAAGTTTCTTGTCTGAATTGCAAGCATCGTCGGAATACAACGAAAAAAATATTTTTCATTCATTATTTCGATATTGAATGCACTCTTTGCAATTTTTTCAGTAAATTCAGTTTTCGAATGGCAAAGAAGACTCTCCCACAACCGTTGAAAGATACTGCACCCAAATTTTGTCTTCTGCCATAAAAAATAATCACTTTTCGTTGCATTCCTACAACGCGAATTGCAAAATCGTTAAAATTGCATAATTGAGAAAAAATAAAATTTTTACATTTCATCCATTCTCTTTGCCTTCAATGCAAATTATGCAAAAAAAAAAAAAAGAATTATTCAACGTGATACTAAAAATTATGATACTGAAGTTTGCATCGTTGGAATAAAACGAAAGAAAAATATTTTTCATTCATTATTTCGATAATTAATTCACTCGTTGCAATTTTTTCAGTAAATTCACTTTTCGAATGGCAAAGAAGACTCTCCCATAATCCTTGAAAAATACTGCACCCAAATTTTGTCTTCTGCCATAAAAAATAATCACTTTTCGTTGCATTCCAACGATGCGAATTGCAAAATCGTTCAAAATTGCATAATTGAGAAAAAATAAAAATTTTACATTTCATCCATTCTCTTTGCCTTCAATGCAAATTATGCAAAAAAAAAAAGAATAATTCAACGCGATACTAAAAATTATGATACTGAAGTTTGCATCGTTGGAATAAAACGAAAAAAAATATTTTTCATCCATTATTTCGATAATTAATGCACTCGTTGCAGTTTTTTCAGTAAATTCAGTTTTCGAATGGCAAAGAAGACTCTCCCATAATCCTTGACAAATACTGCGTCAAAATCTTGTCTTCTGCTATAAAAAATAATCACTTTTCGTTGCATTCCAACGATGCAAGTCCAAGATCGTTAAATTCTACAGATTTTCTAAATAGAAAACGTTTGATTGTTTGTTTGGAATTCTTCAGGTGAAACTTACCGTTCATGCAGAAGTCGCCGGTGGTGCAGTTCTGCAACAAGTATTCGTCGTCGAGTACATCGTGAATAATCAAATGTGCGACGATTGTCATCGCACAGAAGCCAACGATTATTGGCGCGCATCGGTGAGTCTCATTATTGCTCGAAAATCATTTTCCAATGAATTTTTGAATAGACCGAATGACCGAAGTGAAAATCATTGATTTAGGTCCAAGTTCGACAAAAATCGATCAACAAAAAGACTTTTTACTATTTGGAGCAGCTGATACTGAAGTACAAAGCCCATGCACAAACCCTCGGCATCAAGCCGATCCACGGTGAGAAAACCAACTGATTAATAATTTTTTAAAAAATTGAGAAAATTGTTGAAAAAGTGTTTTTCGTGTAAATCCATAACGATTTTTCCGACTAAAAGAAAATTCCGCATTTTTCAGATGGTATTGATTTCTTTTATGCAAATGAGGCTGCAGCGAGAAAAATGATCGATTTTTTAACGGCCGTTCTGCCATGCAGATATCAGCATTCTAAAAAATTAATATCTCACGATATTCACAGCAATGTTTATAGTTACAAATTTACGTTCAGGTAAAAAAAAGCTTCCGACATTATTTTATTATTTATCATTTTATGACGCCATTATTATTATTCATATTATTTATCAATTTATTTAAATAATTCGATTACGCTATTATTATTATTCACATTATTTCTAATTTTTTAAAAATTATTTTATTTTCATTATTTTTTTTTCTATTATTTTATTACGTTATTGTTATTATTTATATTAATAATTTATTGTTTTATTATTCAGTAATTATTATGAAAATTATTTCTAATTTTAAAAAAATTATTTTATTTCTATTATTTTTTTTTCTATTATTTTATTACGTTATTGTTATTATTTATATTAATATTTTATTGTTTTATTATTCAGTTATTATTATGAAAATTTTTTCTAATTTTTTAAAAATGAATTTATTTCTATTATTTTTTTTTCTATTATTTTATAACGTTATTGTTATTTTTGATATTAATTTATTACTATGAAAATTATTTATAACTTTATTGTTTCGTTTATTATTTTTATTTTCAATTTTTTGTTCTTTCATTTTTTTAAATATTTTTCTTTTTTTTTTTTTAATTTAGTTTTTGAAATTTTTTGAAATTTAATTGCAGCGTGGAAATTGTACCAATTTCCAAGGACAGCGTCGTCTGTTTACCGAAAAAATTGACGCATCAACTCGGTGGAATAAATCCGATAGCTCTCGTCTACAAAACTACAAATTCTCTCCACCTGATGGACGTCGCGACGGGACAAAGTAAAGAGAAAAATGATTTTCTTGGAATTAATTATCGTTTAGATCTTTGGGGAATAACGGTTTTCATTTTTTTCTTACAGTCGCCGAAGTCAGTGGAACCGTCTACTGGCGACATCCCTTCAACAGCATTTGCAATCCCAAACAATTGACGGAATACATCGTCATGGACATCGAGCCGATGAAGAGCAAGGAAATCAAAGTTTTTCCTGGCCAAGGCGCCATCTCCGTGAAGGTGAGATCTCGTGCGATAATTGACACACAAATTCCATAATTAATACGCAGATTATTTAATTGTTGAGGATTTTACACGATTTTTACGTAAAAACGATAATTAATTTTTTTTTTTCAGCACGTGATCGCAGACGTTTGGCTCGTCAAAGCCTCGGAACTCGGGGTTTCCGAAAGTCCGATCCACGCGCGTACACATTTGGGCCACATTCTCAAGCCCGGAGACTCCGCTTTGGGGTATGATGCGTTTTTATTTTTTTATTTTTTCAACAATCAAATTCGCTCTGAGCGTTTCGATCTAGTTGCTCGAGAAAAATCTCAGTATTTTTATGCGCAATCGGCAAATTCCGGTCCCAAAACTTTCACTCCGGTCGGATGAACGTTGCAAACTTTAATGTCATTTTTTGAAATAGAATCCATGCTTCATTACTGGAGATACGAGTAATCGAGGATTTTGAAGTTTGCGTCGTTGGAATGCAACGAAATTCTGTTTTTTCTTGAGCAGATCGAAAGATTCTTATTAAATATTTAGTCAGGACGATAAAACGATTTTTTTTTCGATCCAAAGAGAAAATTGGTAGGAAAATGGTAATGGTTTTTGAAATTGAACAAACCATTAATAGAAAAACGTATTTTTCGTTGGAGCCCAACGTTGCAAACGTTAGTGTCATTTTTTGAAATAGAATCCATGCTTTATTACTCGAGATACGAGTAATCGAGGATTTTGAAGTTTGCGTCGTTGGAATGCAACGAAATTCTATTTTTTCTTGGAGCAGATCGAAAGATTCTTATTAAATATTTAGTCAGGACGATAAAACGATTTTTTTTCGATCCGAAGAGAAAATTGGTACGAAAATGGTAACGATTTTTAAAATTTAACAAACAATTGATAGAAAAACGTATTTTTCGTTGGAGCCCAACGTTGCAAACGTCAATGTCATTTTTTGAAATAGAATCCATGCTTTATTACTGGAGATACGAGTGATCGAGGATTTTGAAGTTTGCGTCGTTGGAATGCAACGAAATTCTGTTTTTTCTTGAGCAGATCGAAAGATTCTCATTAAATATTTAGTCAGGACAATAAAACGATTTTTTTTTGGATCCAAAGAGAAAATTGGTAGGAAAATGGTAACGATTTTTAAAATTGAACAAACAATTAATAGAAAAACGTATTTTTCGTTGGAGCCCAACGTTGCAAACGTCAATGTCATTTTTTGAAATAGAATCCTTGCTTTATTACTGGAGATACGAGTAATCGAGGATTTTGAAGTTTGCATCGTTGGAATGCAACGAAATTCTGTTTTTTCTTGAGCAGATCGAAAGATTCTCATTAAATATTTAGTCAGGACAATAAAACGATTTTTTTTTCGATCCAAAGAGAAAATTGGTACGAAAATGGCAACGATTTTTAAAATTCAACAAACAATTAATAGAAAACGTATTTTTCGTTGGAGCCAAACGTGAATGTCACAAGCCCCGGATCCCTTTTTTATTTTTCTTAGATACGCCGTGGGCGATAGTAACATCAACGACGTGAATTACGACAAACTGAATCAAGACTCGATTCCCGATATTATTTTGGTCAAGAAGTTCTACGGCCACGATAAGTCTGCACGTCGACGAGCGAGAATGTGGAAACTCAAACGTCTCGCCGAAGACGTCGTTAGTTTGAGCACCGAGAACAAGTAAGTCCCGATCCTTTTTTCTCATTTTATTCAAATAATTTATTCCAAAGAAAGTGAAAAAGCAAGTCGAAGATTTTTTTTCCATCCCTCGGAAAAATTTCGAATCGTCAGTAAAATTTTTCGACCTCCATCAAACGACTGGAACGAGAAATTCTCTGCTCACGCGCTTTCAAAAACTCGTTCAGGCTTGAAATTCCGTTCGAAAAATCGCGTCGAGCCTCGCTTTCGAAATTCGCGGCCTTGGATTTTCGATACATAATCAGGTCACGGTTTCTCGATCGTTTTTGTTTTCGCGAAGCAATGTCACACTCTCGTGCAATATTTTGGCTCGAGCAAAAATGCTCAAAACCTTTTTTTTCGTCTCTCGTAAAAATTTTCGAAAAAAAAAAAAAAATTTGCTTCTTTCGCTTTTCTCCAGGAGTTCATGCACCTCGTGATTATTATTTATTTACAAACAACACATCGTTCCATATTATTCATCAACCGAAAGAATTCACCGATACGATAACCGATTATCGAAACAAATGATAAAAAAAAATAAAAAAACGTTTCTAGCGAGTACAACGAATTCCTCGACGATTTGGAGGAAGATCCGGAAATGCGACAGAACATCAATATCTTTAGAGACTCGAGCAAACAAATACCGATTGATAGCAACGACGTCGATCCCAACATGCCACAAGTTACGCTCGAGGAGATGCTCGAGGATCTCGTCATCGACGACACCGAAATGGCTGAAGTTTACGAATAACTTTTCGTCCACGTGAATAATGAATTTTTTATTTTTTTTTTCGATTTTTATCAGTAGAGGAGAGAAAATGTACGGGAACGGGGACTCCGGAGTCTTGGTTTCTCCATGAACTTTGTTTTCTTATGGAATTAAGAAGAATTCTGAATAAACAATCGTCGAGAGATGATTAAAAATCGAGCAGATTTAATCGATCGTCAGATCGAATAATTCAACGAGATTAGATCTTGGTCGATCATGTCCGTCTGGAAAAAACAGGCACGTGGAAAAAAATACCCGCGCAACGTAAAAGTCGTCGAATTGCGACGACGCAGCGATTAAAATTTTTCTATTGCGCGACCTCGATACAATTAAGGAAATGATAAATAATCGTTTTTATCGATTTCGTATCTGATTTTTCAAACACCCATCGGGCAATCCCTCCTTGAGAAGAATATTTCGATACCAACTGATAAATCAATATCTCGATCATCCGATTCTACGAAGCTACATATTCCTACGGGGAATTGAAACGCGACTCATTCCTTTCGTTATGTGGCTCGTCACTGGAATTCTCGTTTGCCTTGCGGTCGGCGGTACACAATCTTCACAACCTCCTCTCGCAGGTTAGCATCTTCGGAAAAATTATAATATTTTCACGTATAAATAAAAAATATAAAATTAAATGAAATAAAAAATGAAATGAAATAAAAATTCACAGAAATTTGCAAAAAATAAAAATAAAAAAATAACAAAATCCTTAGTGACATTTACATTGATGACTGACATAATGAAATAATTATTTTTCACTGGCTCTCCTGTTTCGACGTATTGATGATGCTAAGTTTTGGAGTTTTTGAATTTTTGGTTCAAGATTTCACGTCATCGTCATCGTTGAAATGCTACGATGCTAATTACTTACTCTGTACCTTCTTGTTTTGTTAGTTGTTGTGTTGGGTTTGTTGGAGAGCTTCTATAGAATTTTTATAAATATTCTATAGATTTTCTACAGAATTTCTACAGAATTTCTATAAAATTTCTATAGAATTTCTATAGAATTTCTATTGAATTTCTACAGAATTTCTATTGAATTTCTACAGAATTTCTATAGATTTTCTATAGAATTTCTATAAAATTTCTATAGAATTTCTACAGAATTTCTACAGATTTTCTATAAAATTTTTACAGAATTTCTATAAAATTTCTATAGAATTTCTATAGAATTTTGAAAAATATTTTGAAAAGAATTTCTATAAAATTTTGAAAAATATTTTGAAAAGAATTTTCAAAAATATTCTATAGATTTTCGACAGATTTTCCATCAAATTTTTGCAGATTTTCTATAGAATTTCTACAGATTTTCTATAGAATTTCTATAAAATTTCTATAGAATTTCTACAGAATTTCTACAGATTTTCTATAAAATTTTTACAGAATTTCTATAAAATTTCTATAGAATTTTAAAAAATATTTTGAAAAGAATTTCTATAGAATTTTGAAAAATATTTTGAAAAGAATTTTCAAAAATATTCTATAGATTTTCGACAGATTTTCTATCAAATTTTTGCAGATTTTCTATAGAATTTCTACAGATTTTCTATAGTGTTCTATAAAATTTCGTTAGAGCGGATATTTAACAATTCTAGATCTTACGTGGTAGACGATTATTTCACGAGAGCCTACGACGTTAAAGTCCGCATCGTGGAAATGCAACGAAAACTCATTACTTTTAAAAGCAGAGCGTAAAATTTCACGAGTATTTGTCAAGAACATCGTGACAGAATTCTTTGCCATTCGAAAACCGAAATAACTAAAAAAAAAAAAAAATTGTAAAAAGTGAATAAATTATAAAAATAATGAATAAAAATATTATTCTTTTTCGAATGTCTCATCGGTAGACGATGTAGATTTAAGCATTTTCACCGACGCGGTTCTCGCCTGGTCGCGGAGCGGGCACGAGAGCGAATTATTAAGACAATATTCCCAACGATTGGCTTTTCCCACCGAACTACAAAACTCGGATTGGCGAACGTTCAGAGGTTCGAACGCAAAAGCTGCGTGTACGATTTGCAAGTCAGTTGCAAAAATTGTCATCGACGAACGAGCCAACGGTGCCCTGATCGAGGAAATCCAAAAAACTATAATCAATCTTTGCACGTTTTTGAATCTCCAGACAGCAGCCGTTTGCCAAGGAGTCGTCGAAACGCAATTGGTCAGTGAAATAAATAAAAATAAAAATTTCTTTCGTCAAACTCAATGCTTTCGAGATTTTTTGAATTTGGATTTTTCCATGAATTTGAAAAAATTTAGTCGAGAAAAAAAATATTGCAAGTTTTGGGAGAAAATGATTTTTGGGAATTTTTTTTCTATGCAGCCGATTCTTCTATACATCGTCGATCACGATCCACTGATCGATCCAGCCGATGTTTGCGGCTTGGGCCTGCAGAGTAAATATTGTTCGACCGTCAGTGACAAATACGATTGGGAAATCGAAATCGATCAAGATTCCTCCAAGGAAATAGCTCCTCTAGAAATCGAGGGAACTTTCAAAGTTTTGCAATTATCGGACATTCATTACGACCCAATTTACGAGCCTTACGGAAACTCGCAGTGCGGTGAACCGATGTGCTGTCGAAAGGGGCAAAACGATAGCAACACTAGTGGCAAAGTCGCAGGGTATTGGGGCGACTATGACAATTGTGATCTGCCTTGGCACGCGTTGATCGATGCCCTCGAACATATCAACAGTACGCACCAAGTAAGATCTCTAGAATTTTATTATTTTTCGTTTTTTTCGTTTTTTCGTTTTTACGAGATTCTTGAGCGTGTTGAGTCGAAATATTGATCTCTCAATTTTTTAATATTCACGATATACCGAAAGCAACGGAAACGAAACAAAGTTTATTGATAAATATTTTTTGTATTTGTTTAAAAAAATTGTTCTTAACAAAATGTTGATTTTTTAAAAACGAGCTTCCTAATGGTCTGGAAATTTTTACACGATCTCTGGAATACTTCGTACAAAAACGTACTAAATTTTCAGAATTCTTTTATCATTTTTTAAACGAAGTTTATTGATAAATATTTTTTGTATTTGTTTCAAAAATTGTTTCTAACAAAATGTTAATTTTTTAATAACGAGCTTCCTAATCGACGGGAAATTTTTACACGATCTCTTGAATACTTCGTACAAAAACGTACTAAATTTTCAGAATTTTTTTATCATTTTTTAAACGAAGTTTATTGATAAATATTTTTCGTATTTGTTTAAAAAATTGTTCTTAACAAAATGTTGATTTTTTAATAACGAGCTTCCTAATCGTCGTGAAATTTTTACACGATCTCTTAAATACTTCGTACAAAAACGTACTAAATCTTCAGAATTTTTTTTATCATTTTTTAAACGAAGTTTATTGATAAATATTTTTTGTATTTGTTTTGAAAATTGTTCGTAACAAAATGTTTATTTTTTAATAACGAGCTTCTTAATCGTCTGGAAATTTTTACACGATCTCTTGAATACTTCGTACAAAAACGTACTAAATTTTCAAAATTTTCTTATCATTTTTTATTGCAACCCTCAAGGAGGTTAAAGTTGATGATCGAATTCTTAACATTTGGAAGTGTTTAGGAAGTCGTGTAAAAATGTAACGGCGATAAAGAAGCTTTTTATTGAACAATTTACATGAAAAAGTTTCAAGAATCGTTTCATTTGAAAACAAAGTAGAAAAATCGATTTTTTTTCATTCTCGAAAAATGCTTGCGAGCGATAAACATGGTTTGTGAATAATTTTTCATCCGGTTTCATAAAAAATGAGGATTTCTCGTACATTTATTTCACCGGAGACTTGATCGACCACGGTATTTGGGAAACAACGAAAAAAGGAAACGTCGAAAGTATAACGAAGAGTTACACTCAAATAAAAGAAACGTTTCCAAATACTGCAATCTATCCGATCATTGGAAATCACGAGCCTCACCCGCTCAACGTGTAACTATTAAAAAAAATTCCATCAACTAATTGAGAATTTCATGTTCAAAAAATATTTTTTAAATCGTTGATTTTTCGTATTTCCGAAGCTTTGCTCCGCGTTTTATCGACGACGAGAACTTCTCGACCCAGTGGTTGTACAAACTGAGCGCTGATCTTTGGATCAAGTTCGGTTGGTTGCCAGAATCGACGAGGCCCACGATTTTGCAAGGAGGATTCTATACCGTTTCCCCACGCAAAGGCCATCGCATTATCGCCCTCAATAACAATGTTTGCTACACTTTCAACTGGTAAGGAATCTGCAGAAATTTATAATTTCACTAAGAGTACCTACGAAACTTATTGAAAGAATGATTTTAAAAAATTCAATAAGTGAAAATTCAATAAAATCGATTTTACGCAAACATTTAGTAAAAAAATTCCCCAAAAATCGGTCGTTCAGCTCCACAGATTTGCGAGTAAGCAAAAACATGCCAAATTTGAATAATTCTATCAGAACTCCAACCACCTTATCGTTGAAATAAAAAAAATGATTAAAAAATTCAATAAAATCGATTTCACGCAAACATTTCGTGAAAAATTCCCCAAAAATCGTTCGTTCAGCTCCACAGATTTGTGAGTGAGCCAAAACATGCAAAATTTTAATAATTCTATCGTCAGAACTCCAACCACCTTCGGATTGAAATAAAAAATGATAAAAAAAAAAAAATTCAATAAGTGAAAATTCAATAAAATCGATTTTACGCAAAGATTTACTAAAAAATTCCCCAAAAATCGTTCGTTCAGCTCCACAGATTTGTGAGTGAGCAGAAACATGCAAAATTTTAATAATTCTATCGTCAGAACTCCAACCACCTTCGGATTGAAATAAAAAATGATTAAAAAAAAAAATTCAATAAGTGAAAATTCAATAAAATCGATTTTACGCAAACATTTATCGCAAAATTCCCCAAAGATCGATCATTTAGCTCCACAGATTTGTGAGTAATCGTCCAATCGAACGAGATCGAAGTTACAGTCGAATAAATAGATCGAAAAATTGCAGGTGGCTCATGCTCGATCCACAAGATCCAGACGGTCAATTACGTTGGTTGGCGGAGACACTGTTAGAGGCTGAAAAAAACGGTGAATACGTGCACATACTGGCGCACGTGCCTGCGGGAAGCGAAGCTTGTTACGTCGCATGGAGCAGAGCGTATGGAAAAATAGTAAATCGATTCGCGCACATAATCAGCGCTCAATTCAACGGCCACACTCACATCGACGAGTTCAACGTTTTCTACGATCTCCAAAACTCCAGCAAGCCTGTTAACGTTGCATGGAACGGTGGGAGCTTAACGACCTACGCCAAACTCAATCCAAACTACAAAATTCACACGGTCGAGGCCAAAACGTTCGTGAGTATCAAAAAAAATATTAAAAAAAGTAGAAAAAACAAAAAAAAATCCAAAATGTGAAAAAAATGATTTCTGAGCTTTTTATCGAATTAGGAAATAACGGAAATCGATACGTGGATCTTCAACCTTACGGCAGCGAACGAGACTCCGGAAAAACGACCGGAATGGTACAAATCTTATTCCTTCAAGGAAGAATACGATCTCGAGGATCTCTCGGTCGATTCTCTCCACGAATGGATCGTAAAAACGTCAAAAAATATTTCCACGTTGCAGCGATATCGCGAGTGAGAAAATGGCCAGAAAAAATATTTTCAAACATGAAAATTTTCGAGGATTTCGTTGTTGACGATTTATCTTTCGTTTTTATTTTACAGAAATTTATACAAACGCGCTGAACCGTCGACGCGTCAAGATTGCGACGACCAATGCCTGCGGGATCTTTTGTGCGTGATTGTTACGACCACACGGAACCTCGAGGATCAATGCAAATTTTCTCTTTCTTCGTCTCTGACGTAATAATGACAATTATCTAATTTTTTAATTTTTTAATTTTTTGTATTTTCTTTTTTCTTTTTTTTACTAAGACGTGGATTTTGAATCATTGGCTCAAGTCGAGAGTTGTATTTACAGTGACAATATACACGTCGGTTCGACTCACCGAAAAAACAAACAAACAAAAAAGCCTCATCACGTGTTTGCTTTTGACAAACCGATCCAATCGACTGATTTCATGTTCATAACGTCCTCCCCCGGAATTTTGTCCAATTCGTTGACCTGCATCAACAGAATTTTTCATTAAAATAAAAAAAAAATCGACAAAATTTTGCGATTTCGAAATTCGCATCGTGCAGGAGCAAAAAATCGATTTTTCTGGGAAAAATGAATTAATTAGAAAAGTTGAAACGTTGTTTATAAAAATGAGGAATGAAAAATGGATTTTTCGTTGGTTTTTTCGCTGGAAAAGCGAATCAACTGGAAAAACTGAATTGTCGAGAAAAATGACGAATAAAAAATGGATTTTTCGTTGGATTCCAACGATGCAGACTTCGGGATCATCGCAACTTTGGAAAATCGATGAATAATGCGTTTTTTGGTTACCTGCTTGCGCACGTAACTGACTAGTCTTTCTATGACCTCGGGATCGTTGCATTCGCATTGGTAAAACCTTCTCCACAAAGCTCCTGCGAGGACTTTGTCGTCGGACATTATCCCCTCGTCGTAGCCGATAATCGCGGCATTAAATTGCTTCGAAAGCTCCACTGTCTGTTTCTTTAACGCCACAGGGTTTGCTTTCTGCAATTTTTAATTTATATTTGAAAAAATGGTCGCGTTTCACGTGTCGGGATTGCGATTCCAAAAACGTGATGTTTTTTATGGAAATTTCAAAAACTTGACGTTTTTAATTGTAATTCTAAAAAATTGATGTTTTTAATGAAAATTTCAAAAATTTGTTAATTGCAATTCCAAATACTTGACGTTTGGAATGAAAATTTTAAAAACTCGAGGTTTTGAATAAAAATTCCAAAAACTTCATTTTTTTTCATGACAATTTCAAAAATTTGATGATTTTTATTGAAATTCTGAATACTTGATTTTTTGTATGAAAATTTCAAAAACTTGTGAATTGCAATTCCAAAAACTTGATGTTTTGAATAAAAATTGCAAAAACTCTATGTCTTGGATTGAAATTCGAAATATTTGATTTTTTTAAATGGAAATTCCAAAATCTTGATGTTTCGGATTGAAATTTGAAAAACTTTATGTTTTGAATAGAAATTTCAATTAATTGGCGTTTAGGATTGAAATTTTATAAACTTGAGATTTTGTATCGAAATTCCAGAAGCTGTGATGATTGGGTAGAGTAAGCAAAATATCATAAAAGAAGGAGAGCAGGAACGAGATAATTATAAATTCCATGAATAAGGCGGAAAAATGGATTACCTCTAATTTGGTTTTCCTGACATTGACATCTTCCCACATTGCTTCGACAATGTGATTCCTCAGGTCCTGTCCATTAGCTCCTTCGGCCATACACCTCGCCATGAGCATCCATACGTGGAGTTCCGTTATGACGAACCACGAGTAGAAAGTATCAGGCATTTTGAGTTCTAGAGATTGGAGGAGTTTTTGGTTTTTGGATTATTGCCAGAAGCTTTTCTGAGCTCTAGAATATTGCGCGTTCTTGAGCAAATTTTCAGCGGCAATTGCCTGAAGAATTTATAGGTTTTTACGGCGTAAACGTACCTGAAAATAACTGGATGTAGTTCATCTTGTGCACAATGTCCTCGTACAAGAAAGCGCCGTTCAATCTCCGTCTCTGCGAAAAAATGAAATCGTCATGATTTTTGATTTCCTTGAAAAATGGAAAGTTTACGTCGGCAGGGAAAAATGTTTTCTTACGTATTTTCCAGCGTTGGGGATGGGTATCTTGCGGAGCAGGCGTATGAAGAAATTTGGTTGTATTTGATGGGACACGAGATTGGAATTTGGAACGGCGAGGCGAAGAGATCGTGTGGTTTGCGGCGGGAGAGCAAACGACGGAGTGTCGAGAGCGGAAAGTCTTGTTGCACCGTATAACGACATAACTTCGTTCCCCGACATAGCCAGCAGCTGAAAGTTGACCAATCGATTGTGTACATTCCCTGGATTTTAAAATTCCGTCTAACTAATGAAACATCGCGTTGTTTTTCTCGGTTTTTTGCTGTTTTTGAATTTGTAGGTTAAGCATGCGAGATACAGCAGAAAAAAAACGTTGAATTATTTATTTTGTTTATATTTCGTCGCTCAATATCGAATTATTAGAATAATTATCTTCTTGGACTCTCAGGTTAATGATGTCCGGAAGTATCGCGTTCACAACAACAAAACTCACCTTCGCTGAAGAAGCTAATCGTGTTCGGAGCATCATTTGTCCGGAAAAACGTAAACTTTTCTCGTCGAATATTATTCACGAAAACCAAAGCGTATTTGTTTGTTTAATTCACAAAAAAGAATCGGGGTATTTTTCGGGATTTAATCCGGGGGAGAAAAACACAATTTACAGGAGTAAAGTGCTGCCCGGAGCAGAATAAAGCGAAACGGCGAAGGTGAGAACTTGTCTGTGAAAAATGGAGGTCACCGGGTGATTGAGTTGTTATGAACGCGCTCAAGACCACATTTGCAAGCGATTTCTTCGCCAAACCAATTGAAATTATCATCCCCGACACAACGAATTGGTAAGTCTACTAATTAACAAGATTTTTAATCAATATATCGTGGCGTCTTCGGTGATTGTCTTGCTAAAAATCGAAGGAGAGACCGTAAGATCGCGAGTGATTCAACTTCATTTCCCAGCTTCACAAATCCATAGTCAAACTCAACTCATATCGCAATCGCAACTATTTCGACCTGTAAATACAACAAGCTAACGTAACGAGTTACAGTTTTCTCGATTCAAACGCTTCGAAATGTTGTCGCGAACCTTTCGAATCGCTTTTTTATTACACGCTCGCACGATTCTCTTCACGAAAATTCACTCAACTTCGCAACACTCACGTGTGAGTCGAAAAAACAATATGAAGTTGCACGATAACTCAATTTTTGGAGTTTGCGAATCTTTTTCTTTTCGCGGGAAAATCGATAAAGCACAATTGAGCATTACTGGCAATTACGCAGCGTCTCATTGTCCAGAGATCTATCGAGATATCAATGAAATTGTTGTATTCGGCTAAACCTATTTCTTTCCGCAATGAGCAACTCATTGAATCACAAAAAATACGATTCCTCCGTACTGCGTAATCAGTCCCGCTCTTGCTTCCAATTTTTCCTCAAAATTCATCAACAATTTTCCAACCGTTGCGCACAATCGAGGAATTTGCAACAAAATCCCAAACTTCCTGCCGCTGCGCCCAAGATCATTTTTTTTTCTGACGCAGTTTTTCATGACAAACTTGTCGCGATTGCAGAGAATGAGGACCATTAAGGCAAAGACTAAACTGAAGAAAAAAGATGCGAGATACGGCAAAATGAAATTAGCCAACGGCCAAAGCGCCAACGAAACTGCGGATTTGTCGCAACTGCGAAAGCCGGTGGACATTAGTTTGTCCAGTTTGAAACAAGTAGCCGAACTTTTTGAAAAAGGGAGCGACGAAGTCAAGGCGATACTCAAATACGAATGCGACATTGTTTACGAGTGCAAAATTTGCCGCAGTCTCTTTCGAAGTCTCGCTAATTTAATATCCCACAAGCGAGCTTATTGCGTTGAGAAACATTGTTTCGTAGCGCGCCGAAGAGATGTCGATTCCACGGGTTCGGTATGCACCAAAAATTCTCTCTCGTTGAAAATCCCAGTTAAAAAAAATTCCCCAAGCAATTTTTGCCAAAAAAATCTTTCCCCCAAAAACACAAACCCGTTGGTCTCCATTGCATTCAAGAATTTCGTGCCGCAGACTTTTGATCCGGACCTGTCGTACGATCCAGAGTTGAGAAAGAATTATTCAAACGACAGAATCCTGAGAAGCCAATCGCAATTACCGCACATCGAGCCCAAAAGAGACTTGACCTCGGTCGTCGACATGTTGACAAGGAAACAGAACAACGACGCCGACGAGGAAACCAGCCCAAACGGAAGTAGCGATACTTCGCCGATGAACATAACCAGCGACGACGAGCAAATTGTATTAGAAATGATAGATTCTCGACAAGCCGCTTATCAGACAGTTTCCAGACTCGAAAACGTTGCTCCCGGCGAACTGATGAAAAATCAAGTAACTATTTTATTCCCAGGTTGTTCTATTTTTAAGGGTTGACATTTTTTCATCACCTTGTAACACTCGCTTCGTTACAGACGCTTGAATTGAAAAGCATATTGAATCAAACCACCGGGGTGCTCGGTCCAAATGGCGAACTTATTGACATTCACAGTCCATCGAAAAATGATCGTTCCGCAGATGGTGACCAAGAGGCATTACCGTTGGACGATAGACTCCTCGCTAACAGAGATATTATTTGTACATTATGTGAGTTTATTTTTTTTTACTTCCTATTTCTTCATTAATTATTATTAATTAATTAATTAATCATTAATTAATCATTAATTAATAATCAATTAAAAATTTCATTAATAATTAATTAATAATTAATTAATAATTAATTAATAATTAATTAAAAATTAATTAAAAATTCCATTAATAATTAATTAATAATTAATTAATAATTGTTTAATAATTGTTTAATAATTAATAAATAATTAATTAATAATTAATTAATATTACATAAAATATTAAAACTCTATAGAGTTTTAAATATACGTTCACGAATGAATGAAAATTATTGTGAGCTGGTTGATTTGTTAAAAATAATTCTGGGAGTTTTGACGAAATTCCACAACTATTTGATTTTTCGAAAAATAATTGGATATTTATTGATAAACATCGCGATGATTGGCATCAGATTGTCTTAACTTTGTAAAGTATTTGTTGGATGTACGATAAGGAGAAATTGGTGTCGATTTTCAGGCAGTGCGAGATTCGCGACAAAAAAAACTCTGACGTTTCACATGAAGTCGAAACACTTGCCGCATCGGACGTGTTACCCTTGTCCATACTGCTCGAATACATTCACCAATCGATGGAGCGTCTATCGACATTTATTTAGAGGTAATTTGAAAAAAAAATCTTTTATTTTTTGTCACATTTGTTGACGCGGCGTAGTGAAAGTTTCTTGACAAATACTTTGAATTCTTAAACACTTGCCAACTAGGCCTATCAAGGAAAATAGTCATTTTTCTACTTTTCTTGGTTTTAGTATTTTTTTTTTTTAGTATACTTAAATTTAATTTAGCATCAAATACGATGACACAATTTTTTTCAATTTTTCGTCTACAAAGTTGTCGAATAATTGGAGTTTACAATATGCTAAATATATACCTATATATATATCTGATTCCTATGCTCATGCATGGAAACTCTAGTGTTCGATTGCTCGAAAACAATGTAGAAGAAAAATCGTAAAAAATTTGTAAATTAATATTTAATACCAAAAAATAAACTCACGAAATTTCATTAAATTTTAATCATTTCGAATTTTTCTATGCTTTGGAAATGGCAACATTGTTGCGCGATGTGATTTAATAAAATTTGGTGAAAACATTCTTAAGCATCGAATACGATGACACAATTTTTTTCAATTTTTTCGTCTACATGGTTGTTGAATAATTGGAGTTTACAATATGCTAAATATATACCTATATATATATCTGATTCCTATGCTCATGCATGGAAACTCTAGTGTTCGATTGCTCGAAAACAATGTAGAAGAAAAATCGTAAAAAATTTGTAAATTAATATTTAATACCAAAAAATAAAGTCACGAAATTTCATTGAATTTTAATCATTTCGAATTTTCCTTTTCAACAAGGCAACATTGTCGTGTGTAGAGCAATAATTTTTCGTAACGAAAAATAAAAAAATTGACGCCTCAAAAACAAAAATTGGATTTTTTTGTTTCGCGCTCGAATTTACAACTAAAAAACTTTGTACAGTTCACAGAAAGACGAACGAACAAGTTCGAAAAATCCGTTCGCAGATAGAGGCTCGAGCTTACACAAGAGAAGCCTCGAGTTTGTCAAAAATTCAGCAGATTCATGGTGCCCAGAGAGACGCAGGAAAGTTCGACGAAGGGCAGGTTCGTGTTTGTTTCGAAAAAATCTCCAAATTTTGCTCGAAAAAAAGAAAAAAAAAAAATTTCCACGATTTTCAGAGTCTGAACGGCGTTGCGGAGAATTTTGAACCGGAGGCTGAGCCAGGGAGTTGCACAAAGTGTGGCAAGCGTTTCGAGCGACGAGCGATGCTCGTTTGGCATTTTGAAAATTGTTCGAAACGATCCGAGGCTCCGGGACGTCGCAGGGCGAGGAAAATTCCGCCTCAACGTCACGTTGGCATCGAGGAAGCGGAAACGGAGGTTCTAGGGGATGGGAACGATGAGAAACCGGAAGTGGCTCGTTCCGGAAGCTGCCGAAGAGCACCGAGCGATCCGGAGGTTCCGCGAGTTGCTCCAGAGAAAGAAAAATGCATCGCGAGCTCGTCCAGCGTCTCGCCAGAGTCTCGGGAGCTCGCCAAAAAATCGCAAACTTCTCCGTTGACTCAAAAACCAAAATCGGTTCCAACGACCGAGAAACCGGAGTCTCGGGCACCGAGCCAGACGTCAGAATCGTTAGCGACACAAAAAAAACCAGAAATTATTTCTTTAGCCACAAAATTAGAAAGTTTGGAAAAAAAAATTGGATTTTCTCCATCGAGACGAAAATCGAAACTGATACCGATTACCGACGAGACGGAAACGTCGCCGGGGAGTCCGGAGTCTTTGCCGACGAGGCCTGAAGAAAAATTCCCCTCGGCAACGGAAAAATCGAAGAAATCGTCGATCTCGAGAAAATCAAAATCGCCGGCGATAATCAGGAGGATCCCAAAATCCCCAGGGACTGAAAAAACCGGCGGAACGACGACAAACGGGAAATCCGTTGGCTCGACGTCCAGCCCCAGTTTGCCTGGAAAATCCGGAGCGATTCCAAGCGCCAGAAAAACCGGAACGGCTCCGAGGAAACGGAAATCGGCTCCGAGGTCAAAAATCGCAGAAACTAAATTAATCTCGAGCAACCGGAAGCCAGAATCTTTGCCGATGGCGTCGGACACCCTGGCGATGGAAAAGGCCGGATTATCGACGATAATTTCGAGCGTTCCTGCTGAAATATCCATCAGAGTCGAAGAAGTGTCAAGTCTGAGCAAGGACGTTTGGGACAAAATGGGAACGAGCGAGGAAACGCCAAAAATTCCAATAATTCGTTCTCCATCAAAAAAATCCCCCGTCGAGCCAGAAAAAACGTCAAAAAAATCGTGCGAATCCGGTTCAGAGATACCGGAAGTGATTTACACGACGATCGACAATTCCGTGCCGGTAGAGCTCTCGGTGCTGAGCAAAGAGAAAAAATTGGGCATACAATACCGAGGAATTCGTTTGCCAACGGTGACCTTGGAGAAAATCAATGTCATGCCCAAAGTTTCGCGATCCGGAGGAACGGAAATGAACGGAGAAGCGTCGACGAGCTTGCTCCATGAGAAACCAACGATCGAGGCGATTTCTCCGCAAAATCGTACTTTTCAGTGTTTGCCCTGCAACCGGAGATTCGCGACTGCAGCCAATTTACGAAAACACATAAGCGCCCATGTCCGAAGAGATCGTTATCGTTGCAAGCTCTGCACGGATTTTCGCTCGTTGCTCAAATGCGACGTCGTCGCCCATTGCAACACGGTTCACAACACGAAAAACGATCGGAATTTGTTGGCGGAGCTCGTGCTCGAAGAGCCTTTCGACACTCGCGACGAACTGGAAATAATAAACGTCGCATCGGGGTCCAAAGTTGAAAAACGAGCGACGATCGTTGTGCCCGAAAGTCCGATCGTCATTGACGAATCGACGAAAAACTATGAGAACGAAAAAAGCCAATTTTTCACCAACGACGTCGCTGCGGCTTCTCGAGCCAAACGAGGGAGACCCGCGAACGTTCGAAACAAAACTACTGCACGAGGGAGAAAGATACGGAGAAGAATTTTCGGAAAAAAACGCGTTCTCAGGCACGTCTCGCCGCCCAGATTGACGGACGAGCCTTCCGACGACATTCCCGCGGTCCTAGAAACCCTGGAAAAGTCCCCGACCTCGAGAACACCCTCGCGAATGGACTGCGACCCCGAACTCAGGAAAATGGTGATGGAAGTGATTTTTGGATCTTCGGAGAACGGCAAAAACGAACAGGAGATCGATCGTGACTTTTGCGACTTGGAAAACGAGTCCCCGAGCATCAGCAACGATTCTCATCGCCCCCTACCTTCCCAGGAAGACGTCGATGCTTCCCGGGACACCGGAGAACCAACAGATTCGAAAATCGCCTCGAGAAATTCGTCAAAAAATTTAATCGATCATCCGGAGACTCCCAACAACGCCAACAACAATTTGCTGCACGAGCAAACACTCAATTGCCACAATTACGAGTTGAAAACACTCGCTGACAATCACGATCCCATCGTTTTCCCAAAAAAATCTAATCACTCGGCAATGGCGTCGGAAAACGCTTCGGTTCGTCAACCAAATTCTCTGTCGCCGACACCAAAGCAGGAGAATCCGAAGGACCGTTCGGTGGAGACCGAACAAATCGGCGTTTCTGCTGAGAAATGAAAATTTTTCCTTCTACGTCCAAATTTATTCCATTCCCAAAATAAAATGATCGATAATTTATAATTCCTCAAATTTCTCAACTTACGCGACAAGGAAATCGCATTCGTGCATGATTTGTTTTTTTCCTCACATGATTCCCATTTTTGCTGCCACTTAATGTTTGTTTTTTTATTGCCAATTTTTTGCAGAGTAATAAAAATGTAAATTTGTCTGTTGACCTTGAAAAATAAATCGTGGAACGGTAACTTGGGGTCGAAAACGATCCACAAGCGACTCGGAGCCCTTTTTCCCTTCGTTCTCACCTTCTTATCGTTTCACCTCATTTTTGACTATTTATTCGACTCTGATCGAAATTGCCCCGGGCTCACGTGATTCTGCATTGAAAAACGAAAAGAATGAGCCCTGATTGAACGCTTTTCGATCATTTTTACCGGAGATATGAATTTTCAAAAATTTGGGTCATTTGTGACCTCGGGTTATCGAAATGGGTGGAAAAAAAATTAAGGTCAACGTTCCGGAGGCTCTAGAAACATTTTTCGGAAATTATGATCCAGGTTTTTGGACGTTGGTGAAAATTTATGAATCGTCGTTATAAGGGAATGCACATATGTACGAAAAAGCTCATCCGAGCGATGGAATTTGCCTGGTAAATAAATATTTCGCAAGTCGATGAATGGATGAGAGTCCATGCCTCAAATTTTCACGTTGAAAGGTCATGCGACCTTGACCTACTTTTGTACACGATGAAATAAATAATTTGAAAAGTATGATCGTTCTGGTTTGGCTAATTCTCTCCGATTGTCGTTCATAGGAATCGTTAAAATTTGAGTTCATGTTTGAAACTTTCGGAAAAAATGAAGGCTCGAGAAAATTTGGCGGGAAATTGAAAATATTTTAAAAAATGTTTCGGGTCGAGACAGAGAACTCGGGGAAACATGAAATTTTGTTAAAAATCGTCGATATTTTTTTGAACACCGCGAACTAAATATTTTTTGACGATTTCCAAATTTTCGTTATTTTGCTTATTTTTATTTTTAATTTTTAATTTGAATTTCAATTTTTAATTTGGATTTGAATTTTTAATTTGAATTTCAATTTTTAATTTTAATTTCAATTTTTAATTTGAATTTCAATTTTTTATTTGAATTTGAATTTTTAATTTGAATTTGAATTTTGATTTTTAATTCAATCAAATTTAATTTTTTATTTAATTTGAATTTTGATTTTCAATTTGAACTTTGGTTTTTAATTCAAATAAATTTAATTTTTAATTAATTTGAATTTTAATTTTCAATTCGAACTTTGATTTTTAATTCAAATAAATTTAATTTTTAATTAATTTGAATTTGAATTTTGTAAATTTCGTTTCTAACGAAATTGTCAACGAAATTTATGTTTGGAACGACGAGAATTTGCTTCCGAAGAGACTTTCTAAAATATTTTTTTCTGCGATGACACAAATTTTTGAAATTATTCAAAAAAATTTGCACGTATCGAACGAAATATCGATATTTTTCTAAAAAATGTTGTTTACCGTGCAATTTTGTAATTGGGGAATCGAGTGAGTGTCATTTTGACGTTTCACATCGAGCAGCGCTGCGCACGGTTATAGTTTTGATTTTCGCGGCAATTGAACCTCGTCGTGGATTTCCGTGATAGTTCGGGGCGCGAGCACTTGTCGCGCGTGGCGGCAAGGAGGGGGTAGCAGCGAGCGCGGAGCGAGCAGGCAGCGGGCCGGACGACCAACAGACGCGCTGCGAATCGCGCCGAGAACGCACGTCGTACGTCGTGTTTTTCATGATCGCGTATTTACTCGTAAATTCGTCGTGTTGTTTTGATCGTTATTTCCGGTTCCGTGAGTCTTGAGTGTTGATCATTCGCGAGTGTGAATAAATAATTAACCGAACAAAATCGTTTTTTTCGTGCTTGAGTGATTCGGCGAAGAAAATAAAACAAAAAAGCCAAAAAAAATCGACGAAAGGATCGACGTTTCGTGTGGAGATTTCTTTTGATCTCAGTGTTTGCGCCACGTTGATGAAAGTGTCCGTCAGTTTGTGGGTGACGATTAAACGAAAAATCATTTTCTCCGGCTGCCCGGAACCCGTTTTTTTCTTCTGACGGTGAGTTTTCGAAAAACAACAAAATTTTGCTAAAAAAAAACGAAAAAAACAGAGAATCTCCGATCTCGTGTTGTAAACACGATGAAAACAAAGAGTACAGCGCCACGTCTCGGGACAGGATTTAACTTTTTGAGCTCGAACTAAAAAACGTTGTAAATCGAGAACGACGCCGAAAATGTAACGTTATTTTTAACATTCCCCAAAACTTGCCCATTCTGCTGCTTTGATTGTTCAAAAAAATGAAAAAACGACGCGATGAACAAAAACTATTTTCGGTACTGACGGAAAAACAAAACTATCGTGTTTCCTGTTGAAATTTTATCGAAAAACACGTTCTGTGCGTTCATTACGATCCGTTTCGACAACAATTTCAGTCGCAAATCTCCGAGTTTCTGCGAGAAATTCACTTTCGTGAATCTTTTCCAATCCCAACAAAAATCGTCATACTGAAGTTTGAATACGACGAACGAAAAAACAAAAATTTCATTCATTATTTTACGATTTTGACGTTTTCTCGTTGGACTGCAACGAAATTCCCTTTTTTCTCGAACAGATCGAAAGATTTTCATTAAAGACGTTGGCTGCACACGAACGTATGATAAGAATTTAATAAAATTTGGTGAAAACTTTCTTTAGCATCGAATACGATGACACAATTTTTTTTCAAATTTTTCGTCTACATAGTTGTCGAATAATTGGAGTTTACAATATGCAAAATATATACCTATATATATATCTGATTCCTATGCTCATGCATGGAAACTCTAGTGTTCGATTGCTCGAAAACAATGAAGAAGAAAAATCGTAAAAAATTTGTAAATTAATATTTAATACCAAAGAATATACTCACGAAATTTCATTAAATTTTAATCATTTCGAATTTTCCTATGCTTTGGAAATGGCAACATTGTTGTGCGATGTGATTTAATAAAATTTGGTGAAAACATTCTTTAGCATCGAATACGATGACACAATTTTTTTTCAAATTTTTCGTCTACATGGTCGTCGAATAATTGGAGTTTACAATATGCAAAATAAATACCTCTGATTCCTGTGCTTATGCATGGAAACTCTAGTGTTCGATTGCTCGAAAACAATATAGAAGAAAAATCGTAAAAAATTTGTAAATTTATATTCAATACCAAAAAATAAACTCACGAAATTTCATTAAATTTTAATCATTTCGAATTTTCCTATGCTTTTAAGAATGGCAACATTTCTGTGTGTAGCCAACCATCTCAACAATTATTATTTATTATTATTTATCGTTAAATTATTTATTCTTTATTATTATTATTAATTTTAATTTCCAATTTTTTATTTTTCCCATCCAAACGCGTGTAAATTGAATTTGCGTTTTTTCCGTGTTCGATAACTCGAAAACAGTGTAGAAGAAAAATCTCGAAAAATTTGTAAATCAATATTTAATACCAAAGAATAAATTCACGAAATTTCATGAAATTTTAATAATTTCGAATTTTCTTATACGACGTTCGACATGGCAACATTGTTGTGTGTAGCCAACGTCCTTAACTGTAATCGAGCCGAATTCTGGGCTCGAAAGAATGACGAAAAAAGGAACAAGTCGAAAGAGATATAAGGAGAGGGGGGGGGGGGGGNTGAATGTATGTTTCGTGAAATTGGGAAAGGATCGTGTGGTCTGTGCGAGCAGCAGATGAGGCTGTTCGTTTGAGCTGTTTCATTGGATGCTGTGTATGTACTTGACGTTCCGTTAATTTTCACGTTTATTTTGTATTTTTCGTTGCAAGAATGCAAAGTCGTTGTCGATGGACCTGACGAATCGAGTTCGTGATTGTTGGGTGTGTGTGTGTGGGGGAGTGTTTATGTGGTGCGTGTGTATCAGGATATAACGCACGCTTTGCCTTGACAAGCCACAAGGACATTTTTTCTCCGTGCTCTTGGCGCGCACGGCCAAGATGGAGGCTGGGAAAGTCATTGGTTCTCAATTCTTACATATCGACGAATAGAAACGTACGATGTCGTGGAATGCAACGAAATTTTTTTTTTTCATTGTTTTAATAATTAATGCACTTTTTAGAATTTTTTGAGAAGGAGATTCGGTTCTTGAATCGCATGGAATTCGTTTTGACGTGAAAAATAAAGAAAAACACGATTTTTCAAAATTCTTATTATTTTAATAATTAATGCACTTTTTACAATTTTATAAAAAGAAAATTCGGTTTTTAAATTGCATGGAATTCGTTTTATCGTGAAAAATAAAGAAAAACACAATTTACTTATTTTTCATTATTTATAATAGTTAATGCACTTTTTACGATTTTTTAAAAAGTAAATTCGGTTTTTGAATCGCATGGAATTCGTTTTGACGTGAAAAATAAAGAAAAACACGGTTTTTTTAAATTTTTATTATTTTAATAATTAATGCACTTTTTACAATTTTTTAAAAAGAAAATTCGGTTTTTGAATCGCATGGAACTCGTTTTGACGTAAAAAATAAAGAAAAACACAATTTTTTATTATTTTAATAATTAATGCACTTTTTACAATTTTTCAAAAAGGAAATTCGGTTTTTGAATCGCATGGAATTCGTTTTGACGTGAAAAATAAAGAAAAACAACATTTTTTATAAATTTTTATTATTTTAATAATTAATGCACTTTTTACGATTTTTTAAAAAGTAAATTCGGTTTTTGAATCGCATGGAATTCGTTTTGACGTAATAAATGAAAAGTTCGATTCTACTTGGTGGAACTGGCCGTATTGAGAGACTCTCGTACCTACACAGTGTCAGCTAAGAGCCCCCTGTTGGTTCGGTGTTTACCAGCAGCATTTAGCGGCGAATTCGTAACGCCGTGATTGTAATATGAGTGTGTGCCAATTTCATAATTGGCAATTAAACATTTTCAATTGAATTCGTGACAAGTTCGGATTTGATGGGAAAACCGTTGGTTTCCGGTGATTTCGTGACCTCCGCACCACACACGTGTCCCGAGTCCTCGTTTCTCACTACCACTAACCCGCACACTCCTCGCGTACATACATACAGTTCAACTTTGCGTGATGCCCAATGAATCGAGCTCGAGATCGAGCTGGCAAAAGCATTTTACGATATTCTTGTCGTTCCTGTTTGCTAAAATCTTTTTCCTTCATCATTTAATCGTTGACAGTATTTGTCAACGAGAGTGTGACAGAATTTTTTCTAATGCAACGAAAACTCATTATTTTTTATAGAATCATACAAAATTTTTATAGCTTTGTCGACAAAAACGAAACAAAAGTCTTCTTCACCATTCGAAAAATAAATTTACTAGAAAAATTGAAACGAGTCAATTAATTATCAAAATAATGAATAAAAAATTTTATTTTTCTTTGCATTGCAACGATCCAAACTGTAATATCGTTCTTTGCCATTCAAAAACCGAATTTACTAAAAAAAAAATGAAAAAATTAAAAAAAAAAAACCAAAAAAAATTGTAAAAAGTGCAATAACAATCAAAATAATGAATAAAAATTAATTCTTTCGTCGCATTCCAACGATGCAAACTTCAACATCGTTCTTTTCCATTCAAAAACCGAATTTACTAAAAAAAAAAATGAAAAAATTAAAAAAAAACAACAAAAAAAAATGTAAAAAGTGCAATAATTATCAAAATGATGAATAAAAATTAATTCTTTCGTCGCATTCCAACGATGCAAACTTCAACATCGTTCTTTTCCATTCAAAAACCGAATTTACTAAAAAAAAAAA
>JBAJMU010000003.1:19184343-19197063 GCA_037952995.1 Hyposoter didymator
AAAAAAAAAAAAAACGTTAAGGAGATATTTTGTACGAGCCATAATTAAATTCACTCAATCGCCTATAATTCCGAAGATATTGACCGTAGAGGAAAATGGTTCCAGTAAAAGTTGTAGAGAATTCAATTTCCTACAAAAAAGGTCCTCACCTCATTTATCGTACGACCGACCCTTCACGAGATATTCTCCTTTTAATTTTAGTGACCAAACCAAACGCGACACCCAGACGCAAACACTCGAGTTGTCACTCGGAAACACAACCCCTCAACATTTCCAATTGATAAATAAATGTAGTTTTATGCTTTGCTAAAATACTCGTGTCCTCTGGGCCCCGGCTGCTGCGTGTGACGCTTCGAATTTATTTATCTAGTCGCGGAGAGAGCGCGAGAAAAGGAGAAAAATAAATCGCTTTCTCGTGTCGTCTCTTTGTTCCTTTCACTATTTGTGGACGCACTGCGTGCATGCGTGTGTGTGTGTGTGCAAATGGATAGGGAACCTCCATGGACCGAATTCTGATACACAGAAAGTATTGATTTTTCGCAACGTGTCTTCTCAATGTTCCCGCCAAGTCCCCTTCGACGTAGTGCTCGTTATTCGTCGTTTATATTTTGAAATTCAACTAAATTGACAAACGATCGAATTCGGTACTCGCGGGATCGTAAAATTTTGAAGTTTTTAAGCAAATATTCTCACGTACTCGTTTTCGTGGTCAAAGTTTTTGCATCGTTTGAATGCAACGAAAAATTTAATTCTCATTCATTATTTTAATAATTAATGCACTTTTTACAATTTTTTTTTGTCAATTCGGTTTTCGATTTCAAATAATTTTGTTACGGTGTTTTTGACAAATAGATACTTTCTGACATTTATTATACTGAAGTTTGCATCGTCGGAATACAACAAAAAAAAATATTTTTGATTCTATTTTTTTCATTTTTTATTTTATTTTTATTTATTTTTATTTTTCATTAATAAAAATAAAATAAAATAAAATAAAGTCTTGGTGGCCATTCGAAAACAGAATTAACTAAAAAAATTGAAACAAATCCATCAATTATTAAAATAATTGATGGATTTATTATTAAAATAAAATTATTAATTATTATTAAATTAAATTATAAATATTAAATTATCAATTGAAATTATTAAAATAATTTATGAAAAATACTTTAATTTCTATTCATTTTTTATTTTATTTTTATTCATTTTTATTTTTCATGAATAAAAAAAAAAAAAATAATGAATGAATAAAAATAAAAATATTTTTCATGAATTATTTTAATAATTGATAAAGTTGTTTCAATTTTTTTTAGTTAATTCTGTTTTCGAATGGCCACGAAGACTTTCCCATGATCGTTGACAAAATACTGCATGAAAAATTTTGTCCTCTGCTTTAAAAAATAATGACTTTTCGTTGCATTCCAACGATGCGAACGATAGTTTTTGAACAACCGAATGAAAAACATCCGGAGTTGTTTAATTGATGGAATAATTGGCGATGAATTAAAAATTGGAAATGAGAAAAATAAATTGTAAAGAGAAAGAAGCGACTTTGTTGGTCGGTGCATGGGTGTAAGCTGCTCGATGTATTAATATTTCAATGATTCACGAGAGCAATTACAACTGGCCAATGATGATCATTCAAATGGCCAATTACAAGGCTCATTTATTTTTCCACCGAGCCCACGTTCTCGTACGTGACACACTGCCCAACAAAATTGACAAAATTAAAAGACAAACACTTGCGGTTTCGTACGTACGTGTGCGTTCCACATTGCTCTCTATTTTTCATGGCGGTACCTCCGACGAAATAAGAAACTCGAATAAGTAAACTAGGCCTCCTTATTAATCAATTTATTTCGTGGATTATATTCATTTCGAAATTACTCACGTTTTTCAAACTCCCCCACCCCCCACCCTCTTGCTCCTCCTTGGCTGCGACCAACTTTTCGCATTGCCTCGTTNTCTCTCTCTCTTTCTCCGTCTGCTTAATCATTGAATAAATAATCCAACTATTATTACGAAGAGTGGAGCATTCTCAGCAACCATCACATTGTACAAGATCGACGAGTGCAATTCCAACTACGAATTGTATGAACAAAAATAAAAAATAATAAAAAAAAAAGGTAGAAAAATAAAAATATGAGCCTGGAGACAAATGCAAATATTTGCATCGTTGGAATGCAACGGGGAATCTCTTATTTTTTTCTATTTTTTTTACCAAAAATTTTCAACGATATTGAAGTTTGCGTCGTCGAAATAGGACGAAAACTGATTATTTTTCGAAGCAGAGCGCAAAATTTCATGAAGTATTTGTCAAGAACAGTATGACAGAAAAAAAAGAAATTTACCAACGAAAAAAAAAATTGTTAAAATTATCAAAATAATGAAATAAAAATTTAATTTTTCGTTGCATTCCAACGATGCAAACTTCAACATCCTATTCGCAAAAGTATATAAAAGGAAAACGAAGGTTTGAGTCTAAATTCGATGGATCCAGTCTTACGTAAAGAAAATTGAAGCATATGACTGCATACTGGGTCAATCTGACCCAAGGCGTTTTTCAAATCGTCGAATTTCGATAAATATAAATTTTTTTTTTTTTTTTAGTAAATTATTAATATTTTATGGGAGTAAGAAATTTTTTTGACGAAAACAAAAATCGAATATCAAAACACACGATTACGGAAAATTGCTTGGGGTCAAAATGACCCTCAGTGTGCACTCGAAGTGGTTGAATACGAAAATGAAGTAATTATAACGAAAAACTTGCTGCTCGTCAACAGAATTTTTACTTTACACGTTTTCGTTTGGTTCGATTTTTTTTTTTTTGTTTTCGTGAGTTTGCTCGTTCTCTCGGATCGTGTCTCATCATTTCCGTTTCGCGAGCTATTTTTCCTTCTTTTTTTTCCTTTACTCTGTGAACATCTTTGAAAAGCTTTCTGTCCTGTGTCTCCTCTAGCCTTTTTCTTGCTCTCCACGTACTTGCTCGTTCCTCCTTCTCGCTGTGTGCTTATTCTACCGAGTTAAGCGAGCAGTCATTCCGTCTCCTTGTCTCTTAAGCCAAAGGCCTCTTGCGCACGTGCGCGGATGCATCCTCAATGGGACGTCACGTATTTACGCACAAAAGATGAAAAAAAAAACGAAACGAATTGAAAAAACGTTTCTTCCATCCCTCTCGGACCTTCTCCTTCGCGACACCCACAGAGACACTAAAAAAAAACATTTTCCCTCTCTTTTTTTTTGTCTTTTTCTTTATAGCTTTTTGTACTTATCACTGCGTGTGTCGTGATCAACACTCGTAAGTGCACATGGTCTGGCACACTTCTGTGTGTAGGCTGTACAAATAGGGAGACTCGTCTCTCTGTCTTTTTGCCTCTCCTTTTCTTTGTTATCCTCACTTTGAGTCTTAACAGTTATTTTACTGTTTGCTGCAGGTATCTATCAGGGCTCGTTGTTTACAGTTTAACTTTTTATCGTTATTTTTATGTTTCCTGAGATTCAGGCTTTTTTTTTTTGACTGCTTGTACTTTTTTGAGGTTTTTTTTCTTTTGTGTCTGCGACGTAGTGGGAAAAATTGTTATAAAAAATGAACTACTGATTATTTCCACTTGAAAATTGTTGTAGAATATATTGAAATCTTGTTTTGAAAGATTCTTTACTTTAAATAGCCGAAAATTAAATTTTAGTACACTAAAAAAATGCTACAACTAACAAAATTGGAAAAATCACTATTTTCCTTTAGGCCTGGGGTAGATTCGTACCCCGATGACAAAAATTGTTATAAAAAATGAACTACTGATTATTTCGACTTGAAAATTTTTGTAGAATATATTGAAATCTTGTTTTGAAAGATTCTTTACTTCAAATAGCCAAAAATTAAATTTAAGTACACTAAAAAAATGCTAAAACCAATAAAAGTGGAAAAATCACTATTTTCCTTTAGGCCTGGGGTAGATTCGTACCCCGGTGACAAAAATTGTTATAAAAAATGAACTAATGAATATTTCGACTTGAAAATTGTTGTAGAATATATTGAAATCTTGTTTTGAAAGATTCTTTACTTTAAATAGCCAATAATTAAATTTTAGTACACTAAAAAAATGTTACAACTAACAAAAGTTGAAAAATGACTATTTTCCTTTAGGCCTGGGGTAGATTCGTACCCCGGTGACAAAAATTGTTATAAAAAATGAACTACTGATTATTTCGACTTGAAAATTGTTGTAGAATATATTGAAATCTTGTTTTGAAAGATTCTTTACTTTAAATAGCGAAAAATTAAATTCAAGTACACTAAAAAAATGCTAAAACCAGCAAAAGTGAGAAAATGACTTCCTTTACTATGCCTGGGGTACTTTGTACCCCAAGATGGCAAGTAAGGGTTAAAATAGTTTGTTTCAATATTGTTATCGAGAGACATCGTCACTAAGTACAAGGTTGGATTATTCGTAAGGACGACTTTTCCTGGTATTGCGCTAATTGGGCCGTTCACCTCGGTACTTAGTGTCCCAGGTGCACATGGATTTGCGTGGTGGATAGATATATGCACCCGGAAAGGAAAGGAGCGGTAAAGGGGGGTCGTGGGTCTTCCGCGTTCGCGGTTAATTCCCACGTGGTTATTTTTTTCTCTCCCGCTGCATTCGATCCAATCACGATCTGGCTTGAGACCTTCTGACGGAATGCACTTTCATCGCCTCGCTCTAACATCAATTCTTAACCTCTCCGTGCACTCCCTTCCCCCCCTCCCTCTCTTAGCCGCGATCCCCTACTGTTCACAAGTGCATTATGCATGCGATAACAGCTACTAATGCACCGAGAGAAATTCCTCCAAGTGTTTCCCTCACTCGTTTGCTTTCCCTCATTTCCTCTCGTTGTACTCGTTCATTCAGGATGTTGGATCACGAAATCAAAAATTGACAAATTTTGTTTTGTTAAAAAAAAAAAAAATACACATTCTTTGGCGTCAAGTGGAAAGACAAATTTTTTCCAAATTTTTGACCCATGGTTATCGAATAATTGAGATTTTCTTTTAGATGAAAAATATTATTTTTAAAAAATTTTAAAAATTGAACAAACAATTAATAGAAAAACGTATTTTTCGTTGAAAAATTGGAAGGAAAATGCTAATGGTTTTTAAAATTGAATAAACAATCAATAGAAAAACGTATTTTTCGTTGAAAAATTGGTAGGAAAATGATCACTTTAGAGTCATTTAATTAATTTCCTTTGCAAATTGTTGTTTGTCACGTAATTCGACACTTTCTGCCTTTTCGATCGTACAATTTGTCGAAATAATTAAACAAATTAAAACTTTGATATTTTTCATGCCCTCTTTATTTTTTTTTCCACTTTATTAAAAGAGAATATCAGAGTAATCATAACGATGATGATATTATTGTGCATGAAGGAGTAAATATGGGAAGAATGGCATGAGAATCGAGAGCTCGAGGCTCACGTATTTGGTAAACGTTTCCTGCCATCCAGCCTTGTGCATGTTACGTATATATATATATCTATAACGAAGAGAAGTTCATGCTGTGCCTCGACGTACCTCCAGAGTGGAGCAAATTACGTATACATTCATATGCATGTCCATATGGAGAAAAATACATTTAAATATGGGAAATGGAAGTTTGTTTGTGTGTTTGTGGATAGGGAGGATGTAAGAGGAGGTTTGCACACACATGTGCCGGGGATATTATTCTCCTGAAACCCCTTAGTATCTCACGAGTACGCACGAGGCATAGGGTTTCTTTGCGAAAGGCAAATAAATGCTCAGGGTTACGAGAAATTGTTTTCTCGTTATTTATGTTTTTATTTATTTATAATTATTATTATTATTTCCTTTTTACGCATAAACGCACGTTAACGATGCGATCATTGAATTTTGCATCGTTGAAGTTCAACGAAAAGTAATTGTTTTTGTAAACTGAGCGCAATATGTTAGACGGTTATTTGTTAAGAACAGTGGGACAGAAGTTTTTGCCATTGGAAAAATTAATTTAGTCGAAAAAAAATTTCAACAAGTGGACTTGTTATAAAAATAATGAATGAAATTTTTCGTTGCATTTCAACGATGCAAACTTCAATATCGTCAACGCGAGTCTCAAGCTTTCTGCTCCCCCATTAAAAGACTTTAACCAACTCTACCATTCTCTTTCTCGCGGCTTTTTACTCGCGAGAAAAGCTCAACGACCTCCTCTCATCGTCTCGATAAAAGACACTGCCGAGACCCTGCTGCTGCTGCTGATGGGTCGAGACCCGGACATACCAGCGTATACACACCACACCGTCCTACATTGTGTCATTATATACACACTTGTTTTGACTCCTCGTTATACATCAGCTCGTTGGTGAAAAACATTTATTCTTCCTCGTGCATTCATCGTATACGAAAATATTATTTTCCGGACTTGTTCACGAGACTGGGTGCGCGTGTAGGTTTGAGAAAAATTGATTAATCGGAATGAATATTTGAGCTACGAACTTGCCAACTCGAATCTTTTTTTTTTCATTTTGTTTCATTTTTAAATTTAAAAAAAGCGTGTCGGTGCTCTAACTTTTGCAAATTTTGAGATTTTTAAGTAATTTTTTTTTTTATGAATAGAGTATCGTAATGGGAAGGTTGGTAATGAGTTTGAAAAATATCGGTTGAACGGTTTGAATTTAATGATTTTTCGAATTTTACGAAAATTTGAGTTTTTTGAAAAAATTCAGTAAATAATAAACATACAACATATTTCTCGTCAAATCTCAACGTTGCAAACTTCAGAGTCACAAAGATGAAGGTTTGAGCATTTTCAATAAAAATCAAAAAATAAAATATCCCGAAAGTTCCAAATCCAAGGATCTGGGACTTTTTTTTTTAGAATTTTGTCGAAAAAGTCGAGTGCGGAGTTTGAGGATTGAATTTTTGATCAAGGAAAAAATTCATTCCTCCTCATTCGCTCAACGCTCATTCGACAATACTTTTCCAAAGTAAATAAAATGGCAGGGGCTGATCCATTTTTTATATATTCCGAACGCGACTCCTTGCTGCACAGCCATGGGTCCCGAGTCGTGAGAATTTTTTTCTATTCGGCTGCAGCAGAGTAGATGAATTTTTGTTGAAAAATGGTGGTGCGACCTGACCTAATATTTCCACCTTATCCCCCGGGCGACCTGGGCTCTCGGTCGTTGCACCTCAATGTTTTTCCTTCTCCTCACCCCTCCCCCGGACCTCTCTCTCGCTCGCTCTCACGGGGTACAGCAGACTGCAGCATCCAGAGACCGCGTTGTAGGTCATCCGAATCAGGGCACACGTCACGTACACAAAAGCCGAGAATCTTGCTGCTGGTTCGGGTTGTAAATGGAAGAGGAGGACCAAAGTTGCGGCGATTCCGTAATGGAGGACCAGGGCAAACATGGAAGACGCTGTATTTGATTGTGCACTCTTTATATGTCTGTAGATATTCGTGTCTGTATTGAAACGAGAGTAACGAATTCGCGAGAGAAGCAGAAAGCTCCAAACTTTTTGGCTCTCATCCAAAATTCGGCTCACGTGCGAGATGAGCGTTCCCTTTTGTCACGCTCTCATATATTTCTATATCCACCTGGAAGAATTTAGAGGGTGTGACAAAAACCACTGGCAAATTTATCGAAAGAATCATCGCCAAAACGAGCTTCTGTGGTAGGAATTTTATAATTTTTCGATCCCCAATGACAACGTTGAGGTTTGAATCATTCACTGGAAATGAAATTTTGTTAAAAATCGTCGATATTTTGGTGAATACGGTGAACTAAATATTTTTTGATAATTTCAACATTTTTTTTTATTTTGGGAGTATATTTGGTTTCTAACGAAATTGTCAGCGGAATTTACGAATGGAACGACGAAAATTTACTTCCAAAGAGACTTGAGATAATATTTTTTTGCTGCAATGTCACTATTTTTGGGATTTTTCAAAAAATCGTTTAGTCGAACGTATCAAACTTAATATTTTTTGATAATTTCAAAATTTTCGTTATTTTGGCAGAATATTTGGTTTCTAACGAAATTGTCAGTGAAATTTACGATTGGAACGACAAAAATTGGCTTCCGAAGAGATTTTCTACAATATTTCTTGCTGCAATGACACTATTTTTGGGATTTTTCAAAAAAACGTTTAGTCGACCGTATCGAACTAAATATTTTTTGATAATTTCAAAATTTTCGTTATTTTGGCAGTATATTTGGTTTCCAACAAAATTGTCAGCGAAATTTACGATTGGAACGACAAAAATTAGCTTCCGAAGAGACTTTCTAAAATATTTCTTGCTGCAGAGACACTATTTTTGGAATTATTCAAAAAATCGTTCAGTCGATCGTATCGAACAAAATGTCCATCTTTTTCAACAAAATTTTGTTTTCCCTGAATAGAATGAGAATCAAAAGGAACCAATAATCAAAATGTCCACTCGATTTGTACTTTAACGAGAATCCAATCGCTACTTTTATGGAATCGCTGAATCATTCGACAAAATAAAGAGAAAGAAAAAAAGGGATAAACTTGATCCGTCGATATGTTGTAACTCTCATCGAGGAAAGAGCATCTTCGAGATTCTGTTCCCAGAGCGCATCGTTCCACTTTTCCATGACGATTCGAATGAACCAGTACGTACTTTTCTTTTCTCTTCCTCTCTTGCTCTTCCATGGTAAACCTTCCTGTCCCAGAGATCGTCGACTCTCCTCCCCCCCTTCCCATCCATTTTTCTCGACATATCTCCTCGCGAGACGTCTCTGTTCCTTCCAGACGAAGCCGCCAGTCTCCCCCGACCACCAGCTCAAAGTATTTTTCTTATATACTTGCAGAGTATTTTTTTTTTTTTTTACACAGACACACACACGTGCTCGGTTTCATGTGCACGTGTAGATTCCTCCTGTGTGCCCTAATCGACTTGTCCCAAGTTCCACGAAATATATACCATTCGGATCCGGTACTACTCGTCTTTTTCCCCCTCGTCTCTTCCTTTTTTTTTTAACCTCTTTACCCTCAACCGCATTCCCTTTGCTTGGTGCGTTTTTTTTTCAAACATGTTCGTTACATTGTCGGTACTGTATTTACACACACTTTTCAGTAGTTTCTTCCCCCCGTTTATTCAAAGAATTTTTTTCGCTCATTTGCCTCGCCACTTTATTGGAAAATTTTTTTAAAAATTTTCAAATTACAATTTTAAGCGTTTTTTGTATTTTTATTTAAATTAAATTATTCCGACAATTTTTCTAGAAAGTTAAGGGGACCTACAGACTTTTACACGATATGTTGGAAAATTTGCAGAATTTAGGGCGGTTGGACGATTTTTTAAAAAAACTCAGATTTTTGGAAAATTCGAAAAATCATAAAATTTAAATCGTTCAATCGATATTTCCCAAATTCAATACAAACCTTCCTATTATGATTCTCTATTGATAAAAAAAACAATTAGTAATAAATCTTAAAATTTACAAAAGTTAGAACGTCGGTTAATTTTTTTATTTTATAAATTCGTTTTACTCTGCAAGGGAGTAATCGCGTCGAGTTTGGAGCATTTTTCAAATCGCTCGTATGTGGATTTATAAAAATGGAATAAACACTTTTTTCAAAAAACTCAGATTTTCGTAAAATTCGAAAAATCATAAAATCTAAACCGTTCAATCGATATTTTCCAAATTCAATACGAACCTTCCTATTATGATTCTCTATGGATAAAAAAAAAATTAGTAATAAATGTTAAAATTTGCAAAAGTTAGAGCGTCGGTTAATTTTTTTATTTTATAAATTCGTTTTACTCTGCAAGGGAGTAATCGTCGAGTTTGGAGAATTTTTCAAATCGCTCGTATGTGGATTTATAAAAATGGAATAAACACTTTTTTCAAAAAACTCAGATTTTCGTAAAATTCGAAAAATCATAAAATCTAAACCGTTCAATCGATATTTTCCAAATTCACTACCAACCTTCCTGTTATGATTCTCTATTGATAAAAAAAACAATTAGTAATAAATCTTGAAATTTGCAAAAGTTAGAGCGTCGGTTAATTTTTTTATTTTATAAATTCGTTTTACATTGCAAGGGAGTAATCGCGTCGAGTTTGGAGCATTTTTAAAATCGCTCGTATGTGGATTTATAAAAAAGGAATAAACACTTGACGCACACACGATGTCTCGTGGTTGACACGCTAAATCGTTTTTATTATGCGCAGGAGTGGCGTTGGAGATTTTCATGTTAATCGAATGCCAAAGCCTTATAAACACTGCGAGCATACGTATGAGTTTTATATCGAGGGCGCGACGTCTTGTCGCTGGGGGAGGGGCAAGATTCGGGTGACGAAAAAAATTGCGAAAAGACGATTTGACGGGTTAGCAAAATTGCGCATTGATTTTTATTCCGCACGGCCTTTTTTTTTCTTCCATTTTAAATCAAGACCGTAATAAGTTTCTTACAAATTTTCTGCTTAATGAGATTTTCCACTGCTCGTACGAGCGGCGCGCGTGTTGAATCAACGAGAAAATTTTCATTTGTATTCACCTCGAAATTGTCAGTTCTCTCGAGACGAACGTGAGCGCGTTTCCAATGACAACTCTATATACACTGAGAAAAGAAAATGGTCAAATCAAACAAATAAATTCAGTTGACTTCGAATTGGTTGACTCAACCCTGATATAGTTCAAGTAACTAAATATTTTTTTAAATTGATAAAATAATTAATTCGGTATACTGATATAATCAGTTGATTCTATGTAGTTGAACCAAGCAATACAGCATTGACGGAACTGAACGGCAATGTTGATCTGACTGATTCGGTGTTGTAACAACTGAAAATAATTGATTGTAATAATCAAACCACATTTGTTTTTACAATTCAATGCTGCATTGCTTCAACTCACGCAAACAGTCCAGGAAACTGAAAAATCTGTTGGAGAGTCTGTTCCATGACGTCCTTTTTCTTGAGTTGATTCAACTGAATGATTGTTACATGAATCATAAATACGCTTGAACCTAATACTTATATTCAGTTCATGTAATCATGGTTGAGTTCATGATTCTCGATCATCGTGACAAATTCATTAGTTAAATTGAATGCACGTTGTACTGCATGGATCACATTAACCATTCGGCGGATATCAATCAACGATATAAATATGTATATATTATTATATACATGCTAACCTACACACATTTTTTTATCATAATTATTAGTATTTTATCATAATTATTAGTATATACACTCATGTTTTCAAATGTTTGAACCACGTTGAAACACAAATAGGCGGTACGAATATAATTTTCTACATGCGATCGGTAGCGTAATGGATAAAGTTCCTAGCCAGAATTTAGGTAGGTAGGTAGGTAGAAGGACTAGGTTCGATTCCCCAATTAGGTAGAAAATTTATTCGGCAAAATAGATATTCTCTGTATCATTAAGCTATGTAAATGAATAATTCCATCACTTACACGTGAAATTAACATTATTTATATTTTTTTTTTGCAATTGAGTTGCAACAAAAGACATAATCTTTGGAACCAAGCTTTAGGTTGGACCAACTGTACATTTATTTGGTAGCATGCAATGCGATAATTACTGCGTTTGTTTCAACCAATTATCAGTTAACTACAACTGCATATCAGTTTACTCAAAATAATATTTTGTTGAACTAACCAATCGACGTATTAGCTTGATTAATTGTCGATCAGATGCAACTGTATGTCAGTTGATTTACAATAAAATTCTATCGAATTAACAATTTTATGGATTCGTTGAACTAATTACTGGTAAAATGCAACTCTTTTTCAGTTGAACCAAAATAATATTTTATTGCACCAACAATCTTTTATATGAACAAGCAATGAATCCATTCAGTTCTTTCTACTGCACGCTCTCTTGACAGCCCGTGTACGCCGGATTTAGTCGAATGAACAAAATTTTCAATGATTCAACAAATTTATTTTCTCCGTGTACGAGACTGCGAGCGAGATAAAACGAATTCCCAGTCTCGCGTCATCGAGTCTTCCTACAAAATTCCTACAAGTTTCCTCCGTTGCATTTATTTATACGTATCGAACGTGAAAAATTATTCAGAATATTTGAACCCTTAATACTCACACCTCCAGATTGTGACGGAATAGTCATTGGGGCTGTTATCAACCCAACTCACCTTGGAAGGCGATGGGTAGTTGAAAAATCGTTTAAAAAAATAAAATAAAAATACTACAATGTATTTTCAACCCTTAACTAACGACCATGACGATTGTATTCAATTCGTGCAATTTTTAATATTGAAAAAATGTCGAAATAAAAAATTCTGCAAAAATGACGTTTTTCAATTAAAAAAAAAAAAAAACTCACTTTGGAAGGCGATAAATAATTGAAAAATCGTTTAAAAAAATAAAATAAAAATACTACAATGTATTTTCAACCCTTGAGTAACGACCATGACGATTGTATTCAATTCGTGCAATTTTTAATATTGAAAAAATGACGAAATAAAAAATTCTGCAAAAATGACGTTTTTCAATTAAAAAAAAAAAAAAACTCACTTTGGAAGGCGATAAATAATTGAAAAATCGTTTAAAAAAATAAAACAAAAATTCTACACTGTATTTTCAACCCTTGACTAACGACCATGACGATTGTATTCAACTGCAATTTTTAATATTGAAAAAATGTCGAAATAAAAAATTCTGCAAAAATGACGTTTTTCAATTTAAAAAAAAAAAAAA
>JBAJMU010000003.1:19198474-19218310 GCA_037952995.1 Hyposoter didymator
AAAAAAAAAAAAAAACTGCACTACGCCGTGCCAAACTCGCTTTTCGCTTATGACTCGGAAAAAACAAAATACAAATGCAGATTTATAGGTCATTGTCATCAACGCAGACTTACGTAACAACGCACGTTGTTATTCCCATTTCCTGTGTCAAATTTACCTCGTGATTCGGTGTGCGAGCTCTCCGTCTCTTTGAAATTGTCTCAACCCTTAACAGTCACACCTCCGGATTGTGACGTAATAGTCATTGGGGCTGTTATCAACTCGACTCACTTTGCAAAGCGATAAAAATTTGAAAAATCGTTAAAAAAAATAAAACAAAAATACTACAATGTATTTTCAACCCTCGAGTAACGACCATGACGATTGTATTCAATTCGTGCAATTTTTAATATTAAAAAAATGTCGCAAAAAAAAAATTCTGCGAAAATGACGTTTTTTTTACAAAAAATTATGCAGAAATTGTAATTTTCAATAAAAAAATTTAAAAAATCGTTTCATAAGTCTGAAATCGCATGCTTTCAGGTGGGACTGGTCAAATTAGTTACCATTCCAAAAAGTATACTTTGGAAGGCAATAAATAGTTGAAAAATCGTTTAAAAAAATAAAATAAAAATACTACAATGTATTTTCAACCCTTGAGCAACGACCATGACGATTGCATTTAATTCGTGCAATTTTTAATACGAAAAAAATGTCGAAAAAAAAAATTCTGCAAAAATGACGTTTTTTTTTTACAAAAAATGACGCAGAAATTTTAATTTTCAATGAAAAAAAGAAAAAATCGTTTCATAAGTCCGAAATAGCATGCTTTCAGGTGGGACTAGTTAAATTAGCAACCGTTCCAAAAAGTATATTTTGGAAGGCAATAAATAGTTGAAAAATCGTTTAAAAAAATAAAATAAAAATACTACAATGTATTTTCAACCCTTGAGTAACGACCATGATGATTGTATTTAATTCGTGCTATTTTTAATACGAAAAAAATGTCGAAAAAAAAAATTCTGCAAAAATAACTTTTTTTTTTTTCAAAAAATGATGCAGAAATTTTAATTTTCAATGAAAAAAAAAAAAAAATAGAGTCACGATATTTGTTTTCGAGTTCAACAACCTTACTACATCGCAAAATTGAAACGTCACTTTTTGCACACCCTGCGCATATGAGCATATGGTACGATCGCTGGATCATCGCCAAGTGGGACTACAAACCAGAGGGAAACGTGCGAATCAACTTCCTGCAACAACTTCGAGCCTATAGCAGCAGTTTTACGAGTATAGATTCTTGTATTTTGATTGTGTAATGCTCAATAATGTCGTTACAATATCTACGATACACTTGTACACATTCGTGTACTCTGCACGTCTAATTGCATCGAGGATTAATTGCAGCTCGAATGCAGTTTTTCCAACACTCGAACGAACAGTGAGTTCATTCATAGAAATAGAACACGTTCATTTCGACCATCGTCCCATCCATTTAATTGAACGTTTGAGGATAAATACGATAGAAAAAAAAAAAACAAAAAAAAAAACAAACATGGGGAATGACGAAGAATCCGATATACTTCGATCTAACACGATGTTGAAGTTGGCATCGTTGAAAACGATGCCAACTACAAAAAATCTCGTACAGTATTTGTCAAGAACAGTGTGACAGAATTATTTGCATGTCGAAAAGCGAATTTACTGAAATAAAAAAAAAAAACAAAAATTGTAAAAAGTGAATTTATTGGCAAAATAATAAATAAAAATTATAATTTTCGTTGCATTCCAACGATGGAATGCAATGAAAGCAGGAAGCTCTTCATTCTTTGAGAATTTTTTCGTAATTGCTGAAAAAATACGAATTCTACATTTTGAAATTTTCAAAAAAATGGTGTCGACGCTCTAACTTTCGTAAATTTCAATATTTATTACTAATTTTTTTTTTTATAAATAGAGAATCATAATAGGAAGGTTCGTATTGAATTTGGAAAATATCGGTTGAACGGTTTAAATTTTATGATTTTTCGAATTTTACGAAAATTTGAGTTTTTTGAAAAATCGTCCAACCGCTCTAATTTTTGCAAATTTTGTAAAATATCGTGTACAAGTCTGTACTTCCTCTTCACTTTCTAGGAAAGTTGTCGAAATTATATAATTTATATGAAAATACAAAAAAAAACGCTGCAAATTTCGAAATTGCTTCCTCAAGATGCTCAAGATGCACGATGCATCTTGCATCGATGCAACGCTGGTTATTAAGGGCAAAGATCCGTCGGTGTGAATCGCCCACGCGGCAAATTTTATTCTACCGATTTTCGTAATTTTTTTCTCTCGAAACTCATAAAAAATTCCAAATTGCTGAAAAGTTTCGAAAAATTTTACGAAAATTCGGAAACAATGCATACTTTTTTGGATTATTCGGTAATTAACCGTTCGGGTCGAAGTTCAATATACTCATGCGACTTGTTTCGTTTTTTTTTTGTTTCCAGATTAATTAAGCAACGAGTGGAACAAAGATGGGTTGCGCGTCGCAGTGCTCCAAGTATTTTCTCTGTTTCTTCAACTTTGTCTTCTTCGTAAGTAAAAAAAATTCACACGTAGACAATGTTGGTAATTATTGTTGGATTTAAATTCATCGCGGTGCGTCTCAAGGTCCATTGTTTATTTTTATCTCATAAAAAATATCGCTATTGCATAATCATTTGTTTAATTTTTTTCACCTTGAAAATTATTTTTAATTATTTTTATTATTCGTAATTTTTTTTAAATTAATTAAAAAAAAAAAAAAATACATTCAATAGGCAANAAAAAAAAAAAAAAAAAATCAATAGGCAAATTTACAATTTTTTTCAACGAGCCTCCGCCTGCATTTCCCATCGAAATTCTAACTGGGAAACGCGATTAAAATCGTAGATTCGAATCGTCGACTTAGCGCCAAGCCTCTTCGTGAAATCTTGCTCGAAGACTTGGACAAAAAAATAATTAATTCAATTTCAATGGCTCTCGAAGAAACGCTATTGTGTCCCACGGATTCTAAGCGAAGTAATTTCGAGCTCGAACGATTTGTTGCTTCATACGGACGTTCAACATCGAGCCTTATGATCTTTGACGTGGAAAACTCGCGGAGGCTCGAGTTACATTGAATTTTTAAAAGGCTTGTATATCCACGAGACTGCATTATCGTAGTGGCGCGGTTTTAAAACCTCTCTCGCGATTATTCCTTGTGCTACGTCCTCGGGATCGACGATGCGAAACGGAACGATGCTCGTTGCATCGCTACATAATGCAGATTTCACGATAAATACTCGTCGTAATCTCCAACACACGATATTTCTTCTTAACTCTTACTTGCCACACCTCTGGAGAATTACGTACTTACCATCATGGGCTAGATTTGTACCCCAGTGACAAAAATTGTTATAAAAAATAAACTGATGAATATTTCGACTCGAAAATTTTTGTAGAACAAATTAAAAGCTTTTTCTAAAAGATTATTCACTTTTTATAACCAAAAATTAAATTTAATTACACTAAAAAAAATGCTGAAACCAACAAATGTGGAAAAATCACTATTTTCCTTTAAGCCTGGGGTAGATTCGTACCCCGGTGACAAAAATTGTTATAAAAAATGAACTACTGATTATTTCGACTTGAAAATCGTTGTAGAATATATTGAAATCTTGTTTTGAAAGATTCTTTACTTTTTATAGCCAAAAATTAAATTCAAGTACACTAAAAAAAATGGTGAAACCAACAAATGTGGAAAAATCACTATTTTCCTTTAGGCCTGGGGTAGATTCGTACCCCGGTGACAAAAATTGTTATAAAAAATGAACTACTGATTATTTCGACTTGAAAATTGTTGTAGAATATATTGAAATCTTGTTTTGAAAGATTCTTTACTTTATATAGCGAAAAATTAAATTTTAGTACAGTAAAAAAATGCTAAAACCAACAAAAGTGGAAAAATCACTTTTTTCCTTTAGGCCTGGGGTAGATTCGTACCCCGGTGACAAAAATTGTTATAAAAAATGAACTATTCATTATTTCGACTTGAAAATTGTTGTAGAATATATTGAAATCTTGTTTTGAAAGATTCTTCACTTTAAATAGCCAAAAATTAAATTCAAGGACACTAAAAAAAATGCTGAAACCAACAAATGTGGAAAAATCACTATTTTCCTTTAGGCCTGGGGTAGATTCGTACCCCACTGACAAAAATTGTTATAAAAAATGAACTACTGATTATTTTGACTTGAAAATTGTTGTAGAATATATTGAAATCTTGTTTTGAAAGATTCTTCACTTTAAATAGCGAAAAATTAAATTTTAGTACAGTAAAAAAAATCCTAAAACCAACAAAAGTGGAAAAATTACTATTTTCCTTAACAGGCCACTGTACCACGAGGTGGCAAGTATAAATTTTTATATCATGTTCTCTTTTTCACTAATTTCAGCTCGCTGGCGGAGCAGCTCTTACTGTTGGAATATGGCTGCTCGCCGATAGAAGTTCCTTCACGAATCTCGTCAGCAAGGTCGACGAGACCGATATTTTGGTAAGTTTATTTCGTTGCTATTCAAAATTCTTGCATTCATAATTGTTCGACCCTCCAAAACATTTCAACGATGCGAAATTCAACATCGTTAGCAATTAATCCATCGTCGTGATCCAACCTTCTGAATCCTTGAGTTTTTTTTTCGTCCATTGACTTCTTTGCTTTAAACTGCATATGGCTCACGACGAGCCAAATGTTGTTTAAGGGACTACGAGGGTAAAAATGTGACTAGAAAATGAACTAAGTGGGCGATTACTTTGGCACAGATAACTCGTAACCCAGATACGATTTACACATTATTGACAATCCTCACAAAGACCTTAACCTGACCCAACAAGTTGAACTGTAACTTTGACAGTTTATCGATCGATTTTTCGATTTTCTCTCTTCGTCTTCCTTCCTCTGCTGCCTTTTGCTTTTCTTGCATCTTGATAACTTTTTTTCCACAATTTTGCATATTTTGTTGCGTTCTCTTGTTTTTTTCATTTTTTATTTTTTTTTCTTCGTCTTGGCTCCTCGCGAGAGGCTCCCCTCTCATTACTCGCTCTCCGACGTCTCGAACGTTTCCCTTTTGTAACCACCTGTTACCTGCGTCATTTCCTGAACTCATGGAACTCGCTATCCCGCGCGCTATTTGGCGATGCTCCAAATACCTCGTTCTCTCGCGGCGGTCGTTCGGATTTTTCTTCAGCCTGCGCGAACGTGAATTCCGGCGATATTCGTCAATGTCTTTTTTACTTTCGATCCCAAAAGCCGGAACGAAGTCGAAAATGTTAAAAAATTTGTCTCGGAGTCCAAAAATTCGACAAAAATTTGACTCGAAGTCAAAAAATTTGACTCGAACTTCAAAAATTTGACTCAGAGTCCAAAAATTTTATTCAAAGTCCAAAAATTTGACTCGAACTCAAAAAATTTGACTCAAAGTCCAAAAATTTGATTCAAAGTCCAAAAATTTGACTCGAACTCAAAAAATTTGACTCAAACTTCAAAAATTTGATTCGAACTCCAAAAATTTGATTCAAAGTCCAAAAATTTTATTCAAAGTCCAAAAATTTGACTCAAAGTCCAAAAATTTGATTCAAAGTCCAAAAATTTGATTCAAAGTCCAAAAATTTGATTCGAACTCCAAAAATTTGACTCGAAGTCCAAAAATTTGATTCAAAGTCCAAAAATTTGATTCGAACTCCAAAAATTTGATTCAAAGTCCAAAAATTTTATTCAAAGTCCAAAAATTTGATTCAAAGTCCAAAAATTTGACTCAAAGTTCAAAAATTTGATGCAAAGTCCAAAAATTTTATTCAAAGTCCAAAAATTTGATTCGAACTCCAAAAATTTGACTCGAACTCAAAAAATTTGACTCGAAATCCAAAAATTTGATTCGAACTCAAAAAATTTGACTCGAAATCCAAAAATTATTAAAAAATATGGTGAATCGATAAAAAACAATAAAACGAAGGGAAAAAGGGCGGGAGATTTGAACCTCCATATGCGATCGTTGCAATAAATTCGAAAACATTTCGTAATGCTCGGAGAATAAAATAAAAACGTCGTCGTTTGGTCCTCCATGAGAGAGTGCTTTGGAAGACTCTGGTGCATGACTATATACTCGGATGATTATTCATCGCTGTCGAAGCGAGGACGAGGGTGCAAAAAGGAAAATGATGAATGATGAATGAAAAAAAAAAGAATAAAACCGGAAATCGAGCAGGTGCGTTGAATCACGACACTCTGGACGCTCCGAAGAGCTGCTTGATTGGAGAATGCTGCGGTGTGTGCGCGTGTTTGTATGTGACATGCAATGTGATTAACAGAAGGCGAGGGACTCTCGTTAAAATCGATCGAGCGAATGATTCTTGGAGCAGCAGACGAGGCACGAAAAGTGTTTGACAACGAGTCATTTCTCTGTCCATCGCTCGAGGAAAAAGTCAAACCAATGCAATTGCTTCTCTCTCTCTCGCTCCTTGCGATGCTTACATAATTCCAGACGTTTGATCCTTCGAGTTGTACGTTGCCATCTCAATCAATGTCTTTGACGAATGACATTTTTTTTTCCTCTCGTAAATACGTTTGCAGAAAAATTCTAATTCAATTCTTTGTTTTTATTATTTTGCTTCCTCGCGGAGGAAACTATGTGACGATGAAATTTCTCTTTCTCCAATTTTCAATTTCAATGTAAGCGAAATGTTGCAATAGATCGAAAAATCGTTTCTAGAAAAATTGTCCGAATGTGTGTATGTTCTGGGACTGGAAAATTCAAACGTTCGTAACTCGAGAACGGTTCGAGCTACAGGGCTCCCCTTTTGCACAGATGTTGATGTATACGAGCTCTTCATTATCTGAGAATTTTTTTGGAATTGCTAGAAAAATACGAGTTCTACGGAATTTTGTAATTTTCAAAAAAAGGTGTCGAGCCTTTAACTTTCGCAAATTTTAAAATTCATTACTAATTTTTTTTTTATCAATAGAGTATCATAATAGGAAGGTTGGTATTGAATTTGGAAAATATCGATTGAACGGTTTGAATTTTATGATTTTTCGAATTTTACGAAAATCTGAGTTTTTTGAAAAAAGTGTTTATTACATTTTTATAAATCCACATACGAGCGATTTAAAAAATACTCCAAACTCGACGATTACTCCCACGCAGAGTAAAACGAATTTATAAAATAACAAAATTAACCGACGCTCTAACATTTGCAAATTTTAAGATTTATTACTAATTGTTTTTTTTATGAATAGAGAATCATAATAGGAAGGTTGGTATTGAATTTGGAAAATATCGATTGACCGGTTTAGATTTTATGATTTTTCGAATTTTACGAAAATCTGAGTTTTTTGAAAAAAGTGTTTATTACTTTTTTATAAATCCACATACGAGCGATTTAAAAAATACTCCAAACTCGACGATTACTCCCACGCAGAGTAAAACGAATTTATAAAATAACAAAATTAACCGACGCTCTAACTTTTGCAAATTTCAAGATTTATTACTAATTGTTTTTTTTTATCAATAGAGTATCATAATAGGAAGGTTGATATTAAATTTGGAAAATATCGATTGAACGGTTTGAATTTTATGATTTTTCGAATTTTCCGAAAATCTGAGTTTTTTTAAAAATCGTTCAATCTTTCTAATTTTTTCAAATTTTGGATTCATTGTTACGATCATTTATAAATATGTCGATTTTTAAAATCTCCGGACATTTTTAACAACGCGGAAACAACGAGATCGTAAGAATAGAAAATAAAAATGCTGTGAGCGGGAAATTCCTTTCGATGCAAAGTTCGATGTACCACGAAATGGGACAAGTGGAAAATGGAGCATAATGCATCCCCGGTTAAAGTGAGCGTGTAGGGGATAAAGAGGAAAAAATGAAAAAGAAAAAAAAAGAGAAATAAAGGGTTTGGGGTCCTCCAGACCCCAATGATACTCGCGATGCTGAGAACTCTGCACAATCGTATGTACATTATTCTTTGCCGCTGTGTAGTCCTCTCGCAGCAGCTTCCCATTACGATGCGAGAAGATGTCTCGTTGATTCTCTTTTTTCCCATTATTTTTCTCCACCTTTTTCTTCCATCCTTTGGAGAGTCCAGCGTGGAATTCACATTGAAACTAGGTCGTACGTGCTATAGCCAAGACTCTGGATGCGTTTTTCTTTTTTTTTCTTTTTTTCTTTTTTTTGTCTTCTGACGTTTTTTCTGAAAGATAAAAAGTCAGCTCGCGAGGAAAAATGGTTGGCATGTAGGTCAGTCCGTGGGAACAACTGGGTCACGCTGATGAAAAGCGTAAGGGAATTTTTTTCCTCCTCGCCCTCCTTAAAGAGACAATTTTAGTTTTTCCATGATTTCGATCATTTTTCTGTCGATTCTGTCGACGACCAACGACGATGAGTGACCGTTTTTTTTCTCGTCGAAATTAACACGTTTTTCGACTTGACATGAAAAAAAAGAGAGAAAATAAAAAGAAAGAGTGCCACTTGACACTCGAGCTCTAATTGCCGGAGAGAACACCGCGGAGAGCTCGTTGTTATCGTCCGCACGATTAATTAGAACGTTCCGAATTACCAATTTTTGTTGGTCGACATAATTTAATGGAAAGACGCGCGTGCCGCAAAAGCCCGACACGAAAATAATATTTCTGTGTCCACGCACCGCCGGACGATCTTGGAAAATTGCGCTTAATAAAACGCGAACTGCGCTGAAAAAGTTAATTTGTGAGGACAGAAAGTTTCGTGAGACACCGCAATGACGTTTCTGCTCAGTTCCTTTCGTCGCGCTGGCTCGATCCATTAAATTTCATATTTTTATTCTCAAGCCTTTTCTTTTCAATTTTTTTTCAATTAAAAAAAAAAATTTCAAATTTTTTTTCAATTAAAAAAAAAAATTCAATTTAAAAAAAAAAAAAAGACCCGCAAGGGTATACCGGGGAGGGGGGATATAAAGTACGCACCATAGAAATCGGAATAAATAAAAAAAAAAAAAATTAAAAATAAAATTTCAAATTTTTTTAAAATTTCAAATTTTTTTAAAATTTAAAAAAAGTTCCAATTTTTTTAAAATTTAAAAAAAATTTTTTTTGAGAAATTACGATTCAAACTTTTTTTTTCACACAAATTTATAAAAAACTTACGTCTCCATATGGAATTTATAGTTCACCGAGAAATTCTATAGAAAAAGCCCCATAGAATTTGTTGTCACGCAGGAAATCGTGTATCGCATTCCAAGAGGGTAAGAGCAAAGCGTGCACTGCGCGAGGAACAAGTCTCTTATTGTGTATGGAAGACTGTGATGGGGAAAAGCTTAGTGAGCTCTTCTTACCTTGCCAGGATTAGCAGAGTTTCGCAACTGCTTCCTTCCTTTCTATTAAAGTCTTGACTTTGAAGTTTCATTCCCTCTCGTCTTTTCATTCTGACTCTTTGCACGAGTCGCTCGTTGTTGCTTTTCATCGTATTATTCTGGAAAACGCGAGTTTCCACATTTAAGCAAAAATGAAATTTCTTTTTCCGAGGCATAATGCTGAGGTGTGAAAAAAATTATCAAAGGAGAAAAATTAATTGGAATTTTTCAAAATTATTTCATAAATCTCGTTGCAGATGAAATTTTTTTTATTTTTCTCCCTATTTATTGAGTTTTGTCGTAAAAATAAAAAGTTTTTCCAATATTTCTATAAATAACGAAGGAATTGTTTTAAAGTTCACGTATTTTTAGATTCACCCTTCCCAACGCTTTGTTTCCCTCGTTTAAAAAATAAATAACTCGTTATCAACGCGATGGAAAATAATTGTTTGCTGCTTGCTCGTGATTTCGATTTTTTTTTGTTTTTTTTTTCGGCATTTGACGCTCTGAACTGCAGAACGAGGGAAAGTGTTCCCAATTATTTTTATACAGATTTTTCTCTCTCCTTCTCGATCTTTTTTCTTCACTCCATTAAATTTGCACTCCGGTAAATCGTTAAATCCCCATGCGACACTTGGAAGCGTGCTGGACAGAGAGAGAGTGGGTGAAAGCACTTGATGAAGATGACGAATCCATTATTCATGACTGTGTGCTTAGCAGGTGAGAAGAGCGTCGAGAAGACAATTGCGTCGAAACTGGAAACGTTTTTTTTTTTTTTGTTTCTGTTTTTCGGGATTTTTACTGATCGTTGGTACACTGGGTCATTTTGACCCGGATTTATTTTTTGGAGTTGATTATCCTTATGCTGAAATCATTCTCCTTGATCGCCACTATACTTTTCCATCTTCGTTGACGATCTTTTTATTCAAAAACTGAGCCAAGCTCGTTGGGTCGAGAAACTTTTTTTTTACGACCTCGTAATTGGGGGATTTTTAAAAAAACTAGAAAGTAATGAGGAAGGACGTACTTGGGCATAATTTTTTACAAAATTTGCAGAAATTAGAGCGGTTGGACGATTTTTTGAAAAACTCGGATTTTTGGAAAATTCGAAAAATTGGAAAATTTATACCGTTCGATCGATATTTTCCAAATTCAATACCAACCTTCCCATTATGATACTCTATGTATAAAAAAAAAGTTAGCAACAAATCTTGAAATTTGCAGAAATTAGAGCGGTTGGACGATTTTTCAAAAAACTCGGATTTTTGGAAAATTCGAAAAATCGTAAAATTTAAACCGTCCGATCGATATTTTCCAAATTCAATACCAACCTTCCCATTATGATACTCTATGTATAAAAAAAAAGTTAGCAACAAATCTTGAAATTTGCAGAAATTAGAGCGGTCGGACGATTTTTCAAAAAACTCGGATTTTCGGAAAATTCGAAAAATTGTAAAATTTAAACCGTTCGATCGATATTTTCCAAATTCAATACCAACCTTCCCATTATGATACTCTATTTATAAAAAAAAAGTTAGCAACAAATCTTGAAATTTGCAGAAATTAGAGCGGTCGGACGATTTTTCAAAAAACTCGGATTTTCGGAAAATTCGAAAAATCGTAAAATTTAAACCGTTCGATCGATATTTTCCAAATTCAATACCAACCTTCCCATTATGATACTCTATTTATAAAAAAAAAGTTAGCAACAAATCTTGAAATTTGCAGAAATTAGAGCGGTCGGACGATTTTTCAAAAAACTCGGATTTTCGGAAAATTCGAAAAATCGTAAAATTTAAACCGTTCGATCGATATTTTCCAAATTCAATACCAACCTTCCCATTATGATACTCTATGTATAAAAAAAAAGTTAGCAACAAATCTTGAAATTTGCAGAAATTAGAGCGGTTGGACGATTTTTCAAAAAACTCAGATTTTCGGAAAATTCGAAAAATCGTAAAATTTAAACCGTTCGATCGATATTTTCCAAATTCAATACCAACCTTCCCATTATGATACTCTATGTATAAAAAAAAAGTTAGCAACAAATCTTGAAATTTGCAGAAATTAGAGCGGTTGGACGATTTTTCAAAAAACTCAGATTTTCGGAAAATTCGAAAAATCGTAAAATTTAAACCGTTCGATCGATATTTTCCAAATTCAATACCAACCTTCCCAATATGTTACTCTATCGATGAAAAAAAACATTAGTAACGAATTTTAAAATTTGCGGAAGTTAGAACGTCGCCATATTTTTTTTGAAAATTTCAAAATTCCGCAGAATTCGTATTTTTTTAGCAATTCAAAAAAAAAAATTCTCAAAGAAATGATTTTTCTCGTATCACAAGTGCGAGCGAACCACAAGTGTGCGTTCCTATTACGTTACAACCAGGTAGTGCTCTCGCATTACAACGCCAGAGACTTTTCTGTTGCTCGAGGAAACCAGTTGTCAAGGTTCTCCTCATCGTCGTCACTGCTGCTGCAAATATATATCGCACCGATAAAATCCTCGCCTCTTTCATCTTCTCAAATTCGTTTGAAATCTACACTGCTGCCAGATGCGAGACAAAGAGATCATTGCGTCAGATGTTTTCGTCCTGTCGATATTAATATTCCTACCTGCATTAAATAAGCTCGACATCTTTTCCCCTTCCCCTGCACAAAGGCCTACGGTTTTTTTTTTTTTTTTTAACTCACGCACATTCATTTCGAATTGTATTTTTTTTGCAATTGTTTATCCTCCAATTTTATTTACAATCTCCGAGAGTTTCAACGATTTTGAAAAGTTCGCAACGTTGGGCTTCAACGAAAAATACGTTTTTCCATCAATTGTTTGTTCAATTTCAAAAACCACGAACATTTTCGTACCAATTTTCTCTTTGGAACCAAAAAAAAATCGTTTTATCGTCCTGACTAAATATTCAATAAGAATCTTTCGATCTGCTCAAGAAAAAACAGAATTTCGTTGCATTCCAACGATGCAAACTTCAAAATCCTCGATTACTCGTATCTCCAGTAATAAAGCATGGATTCTATTTTGAAAAATGACATTGACGTTTGCAACGTTGGGCTCTAACGAAAAATACGTTTTTCTATTAATTGTTTGTTAAATTTCAAAAACCATTATCATTTTCGTACCAATTTTCTCTTTGGATCCAAAAAAAAATCGTTTTATTGTCCTGACTAAATATTTAATAAGAATCTTTCGATCTGCTCAAGAAAAAAAGGGAATTTCGTTGTATTTGACAGATTCGGGAAGTCACTTGCAAGATGATCGAATTTAGCGATCGGTCTTTGAATCGTTGAATCTCTCTCTCTCTCTCTTTCGCGTGGTTTATCAAGGGCGCGGTTTGCACACCCACTCTCAATATTACGTGAACATAATGTCAACGCTACGAATATTATTCGTGCCTGCGTGTGTGTGTACACAAACGATACAGTGCACGTTTGACTACAGTCTCGTGACCTCGTGGAACGAACTATATATCGTATAGCCATGCTCGGTACAAGTCATGAATCCCAATCATGAGATCCCTCCCGTACACCCAACGTCGGAGAATATTAACCGTTGTTTGCAGGGCCGAACATTTGCATTCCAAGTGTAGTTATCAGTCGAATACACGAACGATATCGTTGCAGCCTTTCATAAAACAATATAGGGCGAGGCATGCCCCTATTTCATCTACTTATTCAATCATTACAGTCATTCTTGTTAATATTTATGTTTTTTTTTTTATTTTTCCTATTCGTCACACTGGAAACAAAATTTTGTTGGAAAAGATCGATATTTAGTTCGATACGTTCGACTGAACGTGTTTTTGAATAATTCCAAAAATAGTGTCAGTGCAGCAAGAAATATTGTAGAAAATCACTTCGGAAGCAAATTTTTGTCGTTCCAATCGTAAATTTCGCTGACTATTTCGTTAAAAACCAAAAATTCTGCCAAAATAACAAAAATTTTGAAATCATCAAAAAATATTTGGTTCGATACGTTCGACTAAACGTTTTTTTGAATAATTCCAAAAATAGTGTCAGTGCAGCAAGAAATATTGTAGAAAATCTCTTCGGAAGCAAATTTTAGTCGTGCCAATCGTAAATTTCGCTGACAATTTCGTTAGAAACCAAATATTCTGCCAAAATAACGAAAATTTTGAAATTATCAAAAAATATTTAGTTCGATACGTTCGACTAAACTTTTTTTTGAAAAATCCCAAAAATAGTGTCATTGCAGCAAGAAATATTGTAGAAAATCTCTTCGGAAGCAAATTTGTTGTCGTTCCAATCGTAAATTTCGCTGACAATTTCGTTAGGAACCAAAAATACTGCAAAAATAACGAAAATTTTGAAATTATCAAAAAATATTTAGTTCGATACGTTCGACTAAACTTTTTTTTGAAAAATCCCAAAAATAGTGTCATTGCAGCAAGAAATATTGTAGAAAATCTCTTCGGAAGCAAATTTGTTGTCGTTCCAATCGTAAATTTCGCTGACAATTTCGTTAGAAACAAATTATTCTGCCAAAATAACGAAAATTTTGAAATTATCAAAAAATATTTAGTTTGATACGTTCGACTAAACGTTTTTTCGAATAATCCAAAAAATAGTGTCATTGCAGCAAGAAATATTGTAGAAAATCTCTTCGGAAGCAAATTTTTGTCGTTCCAATCGTAAATTTCGCAGACAATTTCGTTAGAAACCAAATTTACTGCCAAAATGACGAAAATTTTGAATTTATTAAGAAACATTGAGTTTACCGTGTATATCGACGATCTTTAACAAAATTTTCTATTCAGTGCACGTTTTACGTGCGATCAATCATTTTCGCCGGCGTGCAATGTTTTTTTTTTTTTTTTAATAAAACGAGCAATATTTCATGCGAAATTTAAACGTGCACGCCATCGTGCGGAACAAGAGTCTGAGAGAAAGATCATAAAGGGAAGAGTAAGTGCTCTCTAATTATCTGTAACTTGGTGTCTCATTACGACTCGTTGAATTTCGTCAGACACATGTCGCTGCCCCACGTGGGAAGAACGATCTCGGTGCTCGTGTACCCTCGCGCGACAGATTTCTATGTTACACTCTGTAATCTTTTTATATTTTAGCTCTTGATGTATGCGATGTAATGGCTGAGCTGCTTATTGATGCTTTCAAATCTTTACAATGTTGAGAAGGATAATGGGGGGTCAAGTGGACGAGAGAAAATTTCATTGTTCGACTCTCGTAATTCCATTACGTTCAGCCTTTTTCAATTTTATTTCAATAATATGTTGATTCCATTTGATTCCCCAGTTTTTCTTCATTCCGACTAAATGTTGGGCTTTTTATTCTTGTTTTTCATTGCAGTCGCTTTTATTTTTTGCTGCTTAAGGATTTCGAGTATTTATGAAACTTGTTAATGTTAATCGTTTAATAAAAATGATGTTAAAGTTTGCATCGATAAAATGCAACGAAAAGTCATTATTTATTATAGCATCGCACCAAATTTTCGTACAGCGTTTGTCGACAATAACGAGAAAGTCTTTTTCGCCATTTAAAAAGTAAATTTATTAGAAAAATTCAAACGAGTCAATTAATTATCAAAATAAAGAATAAAAAGTAGATTTTTCGTTGCATTGCAACGATGCAAACTTCAATATCATGAAAATCCATTTTTTTTCATAGGATCGCACCAAATTTTCGTACAGCGTTTGTCGACAATAACGAGAAAGTCTTTCTCGTCATTCGAAAAGTAAATTTACTAGAAAAATTCTAACGAGTCAATTAATTATCAAAATAATAAATAAAAAGTAGATTTTTCGTTGCATTGCAACGATGCAAACTTCAATGTCATGAAAATTCATTATTTTTCATAGGATCGCACCAAATTTTCATACAGCGTTTGTCGACAATAACGAGAAAGTCTTTTTCGTCATTCGAAAAGTAAATTTACTAGAAAAATTCAAACGAGTCAATTAATTATCAAAATAATAAATAAAAAGTAGATTTTTCGTTGCATTGCAACGATGCAAACTTCAATGTCATGAAAATTCATTATTTTTCATAGGATCGCACCAAATTTTCATACAGCGTTTGTCGACAATAACGAGAAAGTCTTTTTCGTCATTCGAAAAGTAAATTTATTAGAAAAATTCTAACGAGTCAATGAATTATCAAAATAATAAATAAAAAGTAGATTTTTCGTTGCATTGCAACGATGCAAACTTCAATGTCATGAAAATTCATTATTTTTCATAGGATCGCACCAAATTTTCGTACAGCGTTTGTCGACAATAACGAGAAAGTCTTTTTCGTCATTCGAAAAGTAAATTTATTAGAAAAATTCGAACGAGTCAATTAATTATCAAAATAATAAATAAAAAGTAGATTTTTCGTTGCATTGCAACGATGCAAACTTAAGCATCATTTGGATGTTACTGTATCCATGATTCTGAGGCCTCTGTCCTCGTCGCGATTGGTTAAGCAGAATTACTCGTTTTATCGTCTCGATTTTGTGATTATTTTGCGAGCTGAGGATCGATTCGGTTTCTCACGATTACAAACAAACGCCCTCGTCCTCTCTGACCCATTATATCCGAGCTCCGCTCCAATCGCTTGCTGCTGTACATTTCGATTGGCAAAGGTGAGAGGAAAGAAATACCTTCGCGATTCGCGAACCAATCGAACTTCATCTGCAATCAGCTTATCGCTGTTTCGATGAATGGTGCTCGATAGAAATGTGATCAGGAACTTAATTTCGATTTTTATTTTTATTTTTATTTTATTTTTTTATTTTTTTTACATTTTTTATTTTAAATTGAAAAAAATTGAATTCGCATCGTGAAATTTGAACCCGAATTCATTTTTCTTTCATTCACTCAATTTTTCTGTCATTTTTTTAAAACTATTTTCATGTAACTTTGCTGCTAAGTTTCGCAGACAAAACGAAACTCGCTCGAGGTCTCTGGCAATTAAGTCCAATGAACACGTCCCCAAGTACCGAGTTTCATATCACATTTTAGTGCACCAACGTCATTGCCTCGATTTTCACGTGTCGCTCTTTACTCTTCGGTACATACTCGTTTCGAAGCTTGCTCGCAAACCAACGATCCATTTTCGTTCATTAAGATTTTCATTCTTACCATGAGATTTCAAATATTTCTTAATTCTTACTTATCACACCTCTGCAGAATTACGTACTTGCCACCATGGGGTAGATTTGTACCCCAGTGACAAAAATTGTTATTAAAAATGAACTACCGAATATTTTGACTTGAAAATTCTTGTAGAATATATTGAAATCTTGTTTTGAAAGATTCTTTACTTTAAATTGCCAAAAATTAAATTTTAGTACACTAAAAAAATGCTGAAACCAACAAAAGTGGAAAAATCACTATTTTCCTTAAGGCCTGGGGTAGATTCCTACTCCGGTGACAAAAATTGTTATAAAAAATGAACTGCTGATTATTTCGACTTGAAAATTGTTATAGAATATATTGATATCTTGTTTTGAAAGATTCTTTACTTTAAATAGCCAAAAATTAAATTCAAGTACACTAAAAAAATGCTAAAACCAACAGAAGTGGAAAAATGACTATTTTCCAGGACTGGCGTAGTTTGTACCCCAAGGTAGCGAGTGAGGGTTAATTTTAATTATTTTTATTTTACGATTACGATTAATCTTCGATTCTTGTTGCTAATTATTTCGAACAACTTTGCTAAATCGTTTTTAACAAGTCCGTGCTTATTGCTCGAAGGAATGTTGGAAGAACATAGTGTCCACGAGCGCAACGAATCGAAGAAAGTAAAAGTTTCACTTTCGTTCGTGACGACCACGCAGCCTCGGAACGCCTCAAATTCCGCGCCTCCAGACCGTGCCATTCGTGTAAATGAACATTTTTCGTTATTCATTCTTTTTGATTGTGTGTTTCGATTTCCCGGAAACGAATTATTTTCTCTTTGAAGTTGAACGTTTTTTTTTTCAAGCAGTTTCCATCATTTTGTCGATTCATCAATTTTCTCGAGCCGAACCAACTATTTCGCCATTTCATTCGAAATTCCGAAGAACAAACTTACAAAAATTACAAGACAAACGTTTTTTTTTTTTTTTTAATTTTCCCTAAATCGTTCTTGGTTTTTTTTCGAACATTTTTCTTCCGCACTCTGAAAATAAAATTTTGTCGGTAAAGATCGATATTTCGTTCCATACGTTCGACTAAACGTTTTTTTTTTCTAAATCACAAAAATTTTGTCATTGTTGCACGAAATATTTTAATGTTTTCCGAAATATTTTAATATTTTCCGAAATATTTTAATATTTTCCGAAATATTTTAATATTTTCCGAAATATTTTAATATTTTCCGAAATATTTTAATGTTTTCCGAAATATTTGGATATTTTCCGAAATATTTAGATATTTTCCGAATTATTTTAATATTTTCCGAAATATTTTAATATTTTCCGAAATATTTAGACATTTTCCGAAATATTTTGATATTTTCCGAAATATTTTGATATTTTCCGAATTATTTTAATATTTTCCGAATTATTTTAATATTTTCCGAAACATTTTCCAGTCTTAAATTTTGCCGACAGTTCCGTTAGAAACAAAAAATATTTCAAAAATTACGAAAACTTTGAAATTATCAAAAAAAAATTAAATTCACCGTTTTAAACAAAATATCGACGTTTTTTTTTTGAAAAAATTAAATTTTCAGTGGCATGCGGTGGCTGTCAAAGTATAATAGCCAATGTGGTCGACATCCAGTAGTAGACACACCTGTTTCTCGGTTAAAGCCCATACCCTCAATCCCGTTTGCGCAAGCAACCGAGAGAGCAAACGCGCGCTAACGGTGCCTGCTCCGCGGAGAACTCGATATATAAGAGTATTCGAAGCACTGTTGCGTAAACATGCGTCTGGACGCAAAGTGGTCCCCGCAGGGTTCGCACTTGAGGCCGCGCCACGTAATCGCGTTTGGAAAGCGATTTTTTCGATCGACCACCAATTTTTCGATTTTATTTTTATTCCTTCGTCATTATGATGATTATTTTCTTAATGATCCGGAGCATTTCGATGTTTTGGCTTGACACGTANAACGTACAATTTTTTTTTTTTTTTTTCGTATTTGAAAAAAAACGAATAAAATGAAATAAATAAAAGACACGAAAGCGACACAAACACTGCGTGTCTCAATGGCTCGAGATAACGATCCTTTCTAGCCTGGAGCTTCCCTCAAAATTAACGATGTAAATGAGTTTTTTGATAAGATCGAAATAGACAGTCGAATTATCATTTTTTGAATAATTAACACGACGTCCTATCGATTCCTTCAGCAGGACGTTGGTTTCGCGTCAATTTTCAAACGTCAATGAATTTTTGAAATTTTTAATAATTTTATTTTACGATCTCGAATATTTTTACGAATTGAAAATCTTATTGATCGAGCACAGCCTTTCGAGCCAGTTGAGAAAAATGCGGTGCACATTTTCTATTAAAAAATTAATGCTAAAGATAATTGTGGACGTTTTGATTTCCAGGAGCCTCCCCTTGTGTAGAACACTCAAAATTAATTTTTTTCAAAAAACGTCGATATTTTGTTTAACGATAAACAAAATATTTTTTGATAATTTTAAAATTTTCGTAATTTTGAAAATATTTTTTATTCCTAACGGAACTGTCTGCAAAATTTACGATTGGCATGACAAAAATTTGCTTTTCGAAGAGACTTTCTAGAATATTTCTTGCTCCAATGACAACAATTTTGTGATTTTTTAAAAAAACGTTTAGTCGAACGTATTCCACAAAATATCGATCTTTTCCAACAAAATTTTCTTTTCAGTGTGAATTTACTGAAAAAATTGAAACAATTGATTAATTATTAATTATTAATTATTAATTATTAATTATTAATTAATTAGATAATTATTAAAATAATGAATGAATTTTTTTTTTCGTTGCATTTCAACGATGCAAACTTCAGAATGATAAAAAATGTGCAGTCGCCACTTGAAATAGCAAAGAAAATTAAAATCACTCAGCCTGACGGTCTCAATGCGAATTCCATCGAAAATATTGGCGCACACATTGAAAAAAAAATATTTTCCATATCGAATGGTTAATTATTTCTTTTTGGAGCAGTGACGAAACTCGAGCGATTGCGCAATAATATAACGATCGTGGCCGCGAGCGCAAACGAGAGAAACAGTCACGTAAGTGTCATAAAAATATCACGGTGCGGTGGATGACAATTAGTCACCATTAGCATATACGCGGGAGAGAGACGCCACGAGGCTCACACTCTGGGCATTGTATTCGCGCTCCGATGCCCCCTGCTGCATCGTCATGCACATTTTTTAACGTTCGTTTAACACGCATTTACGTATCATCGCTTTAATTTTATTATCCGAACTAACAAAACTTAATTAATTACAATAATTAGAAAGGACAGTAGAGAATATTTCGAAAGTTGATTCAAAAATTTACGA
>JBAJMU010000003.1:19227738-19289344 GCA_037952995.1 Hyposoter didymator
TCGATTAAAAAAAAAAATTATCCTCGCACTCCACCTGCTGTCTGTGTCGAGAAAACTGTCCAATTTGAACAAACGAATCCTTTTTATAAAAGTACATATACACTTCCAATATGTATATACGATTATTCTATAAATATAAATGTATTTGACAATATCGCATCGTAACTTTGGTATCCGCACGAGTAATCGATATTCGTGCATGACACTCTTCCCCTCGTCGTATAAAACCAAGTCTATTTTTTTTTTTCCATCAGTTTTGTCGTTTTTTTTATAAAAATTATTAATATTTATTGTTACACTGCTTTGCATTTAAAAAAGAGTTCTAAGATCGTCGAATTATGGAAATAATTCGACAAGCTTGCGATTCCAACGAAATGAACGCGATTTTTTTTTTCTATTTTTTTTTCGTATTTTTATAAAAATTGTTAATATTCATTGTTACACTGCTTTGCATTTAAAAAAGAGTTCTAAGATCGTCGAATTATGGAAATAATTCGACAAGCTTGCGATTCCAACGAAATGAACGCGATTTTTTTTTTCTATTTTTTTTTCGTATTTTTATAAAAATTGTTAATATTCATTGTTACACTGCTTTGCATTTAAAAAAGAGTTCTAAGATCGTCGAATTATGGAAATAATTCGACAAGCTTGCGATTCCAACGAAATGAACGCGATTTTTTTTTTCTATTTTTTTTTCGTATTTTTATAAAAATTGTTAATATTTATTGTTACACTGCTTTGCATTTAAAAAAGAGTTCTAAGATCGTCGAATTATGGAAATAATTCGACAAGCTTGCGATTCCAACGAAATGAACGCGATTTTTTTTTTCTATTTTTTTTTCGTATTTTTATAAAAATTGTTAATATTCATTGTTACACTGCTTTGCATTTAAAAAAGAGTTCTAAGATCGTCGAATTATGGAAATAATTCGACAAGCTTGCGATTCCAACGAAATGAACGCGATTTTTTTTTTCTATTTTTTTTTCGTATTTTTATAAAAATTGTTAATATTCATTGTTACACTGCTTTGCATTTAAAAAAGAGTTCTAAGATCGTCGAATTATGGAAATAATTCGACAAGCTTGCGATTCCAACGAAATGAACGCGATTTTTTTTTTCTATTTTTTTTTCGTATTTTTATAAAAATTGTTAATATTTATTGTTACACTGCTTTGCATTTAAAAAAGAGTTCTAAGATCGTCGAATTATGGAAATAATTCGACAAGCTTGCGATTCCAACGAAATGAACGCGATTTTTTTTTTCTATTTTTTTTTCGTATTTTTATAAAAATTGTTAATATTCATTGTTACACTGCTTTGCATTTAAAAAAGAGTTCTAAGATCGTCGAATTATGGAAATAATTCGAAAAGCTTGCGATTCCAACGAAATGAACGCGATTTTTTTTTTCGTTTTTTTTAAATAAAAATTGTTAATATTCATTGTTACACTGCTTTGCATTAAAAAAAAGTCTTCCAAGATCGTCGAATTGTGGAAATAATTCGAAATGCTTGCGATTCCAACGAAATGAACGCGATTTTTTTTTTTCTATTTTTTTTTTCGTTTTTTTATAAAAATTGTTAATATTCATTGTTACACTGCTTTGCGTTTAAAAAAGTTTCCCAAGATCGTCGAATTATGGAAATAATTCGCAAAGCTTGCGATTCCAACGAATCGAACTCGTAAACTCGTTTTTTTTTCTATCATTTTTGTCATTTTATTATAAAAATTATGAATATTCATTGCTACACAGCTTCGCATTAAAAAAAGTCTTCCAAGATCGTCGAATTATGGAAATAATTCGCAAAGCTTGCGATTCCAACGAACCGAACTCGTAAACTCGTTTTTTTTTCTATCATTTTTTTCATTTTATTAGAAAAACGATTAATATTCATTGCTACACTGCTTTGCATTAAAAAAAGTTTCCCAAGATCGTCGAATTATGCCAAAAATTCGAAAAGATCGCGATTCCAACGAATCGAACTCGTAAACTCGTTTTTTTTTCTATCATTTTTTTCATTTTATTAGAAAAACGATTAATATTCATTGCTCCACAGCTTTGCATTAAAAAAAGTCTTTCAAGATCGTCGAATAATGGCAAAAATTCGAAAAGCTCGCGATTCCAACGAATCGAACTCGTAAACTCGTTTTTTTTTCCATAATTTTTTTCATTTTATTATAAAAATGATTAATATTCACTGCTACACTGCTTCGCATTAAAAAAAGTCTTCCAAGATCGTCGAATTATGCCAAAAATTCGAAAAGCTCGCGATTCCAACGAATCGAACTCGCAGACACTTCCTTTTTTCCCTTTTTCGTGTTTTTCTTTTTTTTTCTATTTTTTTTTCAAATCCCATTGACGAAGTACGTTGTTCTAGCTTGCGTAGACGTTTCGTCGAGACAAGCCTGGTGAATCGGTGCTATAAATGCGGTGACGGTGAAGTGGGCATGGCGGTAAATAAGCGAGGAGAGGTATATACATATATATATACATATATATAGAGGTTGAAAGAAAAGAAGGAAAAGATTAAGAGTCTCGGGTATGAGAGAAGGTGAAGGTGTCAATTGGCATTTGACCCCCGCTCTTGATGGAGAGCTCTATTGGAACGTCGCACCGACTCTTCCAGAGCACATCGCAGATCTTAATTTCCTTCGTTTCCCTCTCTTTCCGTCCGCCTCGAGCATCTTCTTCGTTCGTCACTTTATTCTCAACTTTGTCCACAAATTTACCAATTCCGAATACCCTTGGTTTTCGCATGAACTAATTGTTTCGCTGTGAATTCCTGCATGCCAACTCTTCATCAAACTTACTCTCGATGCCTCGTTTTCCGCTTTTTTTTCGACGCAATATTTCATTCACAACCTTCCTACCCTTTTCACATCTCTTGCGACAATCGCTCATTGACAGTTCTCGTTACTTTGGAGAATTTCTATTTCTGTAGGATTTTTTATTTCCGACCTGTGGATTTTTTAATTTTTTCTGCAACTTTATCAATTTTTTCTTAACTGTTGGAATATTTCTTTAGAATTTTCTTTTAGCGACGAGTCCATTAAAATTTTTTTTTTTTAACGTTATAAATATTTGACGAGTTATCAATTTTTTTTAACTGTTGGCATAATTCTTTAGAATTTTTTATTAGCGACGAATCGATTTTGAACTTTTTTTTTAACGTTATAAATATTTGACGAGTTTTCAATTTTTTTTAACTGTTGGAACATTTTTTTAGAATTATTTATCAGCGACGAGTCGATTTTTAATTTTTTTTTTTTACGTTATAAATATTTGACGAGTTATCAATTTTTTTTAACTGTTGGAATATTTATTTAGAATTTTCTCTTAGCGACAAGGCGATTTTTAATTTTTTTTTTTTTACGTTATAAATATTTGACGAGTTATCAATTTTTTTTAACTGTTGGAATAATTCTTTAGAATTTTTTATCAGCGACCTGTCGATTTTTAACTTTTTTTCTTCACCGTTATAAATATTTGACGAGTTATCAATTTTTTTTAACTGCTGGAACATTTTTTTAGAATTTTTTATCAGCGACGAGTCGATTTTTAACTTTTTTCGCCAACTTTGTTAATGTTTGACGAGTTATCAATATTTTCTAACTCTCGGACGAATTATTGCTCAACACGTTACTTGAAAATTTTTAAAACTCAACTGTGGAAGATTTTTTGTCAAAACTTTTCGAGCCTGCCCTTTTCGTGACTTTTAATCCGAGATATTTGTCAATTTAGCGATTGGTCGACGACAGTTTGTTGTATAAAGTTGGAATCGATCGATTATTAAGATTAAAGAGAATTCGTTAATCTTTCTAATAAATTCGAGCGTGGTTTGCTCTCGTTCTCGGTCGGTGTTGCTCGGATTATAAATTTGTGAGGTATTCGCGAGAGTGTAATTACTGCGAGACGTAGCAAGCTCGTAGACTTTGCCAAACGAGGGGGAGGGGGGAGAGTTTACTCAGCTCGATGATTTGTTTGATCGGGAGCACGTCGTGAGTCGATCGGTTTATATGGCAAACAAGTGTCAAACGCGAAATACATGTTTAACGAGAAGTAACCAAGAACGAGGCATTTATCCTTGTCCAAGCTGATTGCTCGAGAGTCTCTCGAATCCCAAAAGTTTGCTCACCAGTAGGACATGCTACGACGAATTATACGAAACTGTCGTCCAGTCGTGTCTTCAGCACAAACCTGCATTCTCTCAAAACTCCAAACGAATATTTTTTCCTCCCTCGGCTTGTCCACTTTGGCAAAAATTGAAAAAAAAAGAAAAAAAAAAATTTCTACTGTAAAAAGTTTTTTGGCGAGTCAATTTTTATTTTGCACGCACGATATTTTTTTTGTCGTTGAAAAAATAAGAAAAAAAATAAAAATACTGCGTACGAATCTTGCTCCGTCCGTTTCGATTTTTAAAAAATTATCAAACGCTGTCCCGAAAATTGTGAACGAAAGGAACTGGACCGAGAATCGATCGCTCGTTAATAAAAAAAAAAAAAATCATTATCTCGGGCCATAAATAAAAAAACACTATTTTAAGGACATCTGGTATTTTTAGTTCATACTGTACATTCCCCTTAATCAACTAATACGATACTGTCTAAATGTTTCAATGCTCTGGAAATAAAAAAAATAAACGACGAATTTTCCTCGCTCGGTAAGAGAAAAAAAAAAATATGAATCAGTCGTTTTTACCACCGCCTCTGCTCCTGTGCACACAGTCGATTCTAAAAATCACGTTTCTCTGCTCCAATGCACTTTTCACTATGTTTCTCTAACAAAATCCAATTTCTGGCTCGTCGTTGTTTCTCCTCGACCGAATAACCGAGAGGAAAATGCTTTTTTTTCTCACGCAGTTTCTTTTTGGTGAAAAAACAAGGAAGTGGTAAAATCGGCTGTTTACTGTCTGTGTCGCTGTAAATGCGCAGTTTAGCCAGATGGAGAAAAACCGAGACGAAAGTTTCAGTCAAAATTGCAAAAAAAAAAAAAAAATTCATAAAATTTACGAATAATAACGAAATTTCGAAGCAAAATTTTCATCGAGTCACTCCAAAAAATGAATTTTTCCCTCAAAGTTTTTCTCAACTTATTAATTCAACTGGAACGATCGTCTCGATTGCTCTCCAAGGAATAAAAAACTTTTCTCCCTTTTCAATGATGAATCGTCGAAGCTGTGCACTCTAGAAATTTTCCTTACAGTGTTAACTTGTTGGTGCTGCTGCTGACGAGGAATAAAGAGCATGGATCTGTTGAGTAGTGCCTCCTAGCATTCGCACGTTGAGAACCCCTAGAGGTATCCTGTGCCTTGCTTGCTTAAACAAAAACCACAAAAAAAAACACACGAAACAAAGCTGAAAAAGTTTGCTAAGCTTGAGGGTGGCCGGAAGTGTCACATTTCGTCGTCGAAGATAAAAAAGTTAAAAAAAAAGAAACGGGGTGTTCCGTAGAGCCTCGTCGGATCTCTAGCGATGAGATGAAAGGGAAAAACACGATAATGGAATAAAAACCATGACACGCCACCGGGAATTCGGATAAAAAGTCTGAAAATTCACTCCAACGCTTGGCTCCTTCGCGTAAGAAAAATAAACCCAAACAAACATTGTATTTATTAACAATTCGAACAACAAATTATTCCACTGTCAAAACTCCAATTTTTCTCTAGTTATTATATTTCTCTTTAATAATTATTGTCACCGGGACTCTGTGATCTGTGGCCCTCGAACACATGTACGTACGTTTATACATACATACATATATATTTATATATATATTTCTCTTTAGCAATCGTACGTTGTGAAAATTTATTCGACGTAGAAATATCGTGACCAGAATCGTTGGAACGCAAGGAAACTTTCATTTCTCCATTTTTCCGCAACCAAAAAAGCAAAAAGCTCAAAAAAATTCATTTTCATTTGACAAAATTCAAAAATTCATGAAAATTGTCTCGAGATTCAGAAAAATTTAATTTTCGTTAAGAAAAAGAAACGGATCGCAAGTTTCTTCCTGTCCAACGATACCGAGTCCTTCATCGTATACAAATATGTATATTTATATATATATATATATTTCTCTTTAGCAATCGTACGTTGTGAACATTTATTCGACGTAGAAATATCGCGACCAGAATCGTTGGAACGCAAGGAAACTTTCATTTCTCCATTTTCCATCAACCGAAGAAGCAAAAAGCTCATAACAATTCATTTTCATTTGACAAAATTCAAAAATTCATGAAAATTGTCTCGAGATTCAGAAAAATTTAATTTTCATTAAGAAATAGAAACGGATTGCAAGTTTCTTCCTGTCCAACGATACCGAGTCCTTCATCGTATACAAATATGTATATTTATATATATATATATTTCTCTTCAGCAATCGTACGTTGTGAACATTTATTCGACGTAGAAATATCGCGACCAGAATCGTTGGAACGCAAGGAAACTTTCATTTCTCCATTTCCCATCAACCAAAAAAGCAAAAAGCTCAAAAAAAATCATTTCCATTTGACAGGATCCAGAAATTTGTAAAAATTTAGAGAATCAGACATTTTTTGAGCTTCGCTGTTCGTAGCAAGAGGCTGAAAAAAATTGTTCCCCTAATTTTCGTTGTCTCGAGATTCAGAAAAATTAAATTTTCATCAAGAAAAAGAAGCGAATTGCAAGTTTCTTGCTGTCCAACGATACCGAGTCCTTCATCGTGAAAAATTATTCGACGTAGAAATATCGGGACCCAAATCGTTGGAACGCAAGGAAACTTTCATTTCTCCATTTTCCATCAACCAAAAAAGCAAAAAACTCGAAAAAATTCATTTCCATTTGACAGGATTCAAAAATTTGTAAAAATTTAGAGAATCAGACAGTTTTTGAGCTTCGCTGTTCGTAGCAAGAGACTGAAAAAAATTGTTCCCCTAATTTTCGTTGTCTCGAGATTCAGAAAAATTGAATTTTCATCAAGAAAAAGAAACAGATTGCAAGTTTCTTGCTGTCCAACGATACCGTGTCCTCCATCGTATACAAATATACATATGTGTATATATGCAGTTTCGATAATAATGAGATTACGCGAAGATCGAGTTGGATTCGTGCAAATTGGGCGAGTAATTTTTTGTTGGGCAAGTTTGTAACTCGCGTTGGTTACTTTTCAAACATCTGCATGGCACTATTTATTTGACTTTTCTGCCATTTCTGTCGCTGTCGCTCAACGACGAAGATGATTTTTTTTTTTTTATTAAAAAAAAAAAAATTTCTGTTTCTCGTTTCATTCCTTCACGAAAGACTCGTCAATGGTAATCGAAGAGTATTTATCCATTGTCGCACAATTAACATTCTAGTTGGAAGGATATTCCCGAACGCAGGAAAATAAAAGTTGCAAGTTTGAAAACGAAGTTTCGTCGTCTCGCGATAAATAGAGTTTTGGGCGTTCAATTATTTATAAATAAAAAAAAAAGTCATTTTGTTTTCTCTGTTTTTATTTTTCCAAGACGATTCGAAAGTTTGATGAATCGTCGTGATTTCGATTTTTTGTTTATTCCGTCGACCGAGTGTCCAGTGTCACAAAAATGGGTCGAGGCATTTATTTGTTACTTTCGAAAAGAAATCTGCAAGATTTTTTATCCTCGTTTGGTTTTTTTATTATTTTGCTTTGATTTTTCGATTCGGGGATGTGCCAGAAAGGCACTGAACAAATTCAACCGCCGACCAAGTCTCCTCCGTATCTCGTTAAATATATTTAAACATATATTTCTATTTATTGTAAGTCACGATTCGTAGAATGTTAACTTTTCCGCTGATAATACGAAAAAGCAAAAAATTGTTCTACTCTCAACAACGTCTCATCCAAGTCGGAGGAAAAACGCGAAACAAGAATTACGTATGGGCAGGAGTCGTGCAAAAAGGAAAGAAAGAAGAAAAACTCGCGTTTTGTATGAAATATATTCACATCTTTATACAGAGACTGAATTCCCGACCTAAAATGTATATATTTTACACACGAAACAAGTTTCAACTAACGCGAACAAAAACAAAGTATGAAATATAAAATAAACGTAATTAAAGTTCAAGGAAGCGTGGTACACTCGGTTTTTTAATTACTGTTGAGAATTCGATGAAATTTCGTGTCGCAGTAAATTATTTAAAAAAAGGATCGAGTCGAAATTTCAAGAGGCTACAGGGAGAGATTTTTATACAAAAAAAATTGCTATGTCACCATAATTCCCCGGTTGCATATCGTCTCTTTGGAAAAATTTGGGAAAGACAGTAATTTTTCATTCATATTTGAATGGAAATGGAGAAAATTTTCGATGAAAAATTTCTATCAATTCGCTCGAATTTCTCGGGTCGACGACATGGTGTCAGGGAAATTTTTTATGTAATTTTCTCTCCGTGAAGGAGAAAAAAGAAACAAGCAGAAAAAAGATCGTCGTATTGGTGATTTAATAAATTTAACATCGAGTTTTGTGATGAATCTCAGTTTTCATTGCATTCTGCAATGGATTCTTATCGATTTTTAGGAGAAATTAGTTTTTATTGTAAAATGCAAAGAAATTTATGAAATTCGTGAAATTACCGATGCGAATATTTGTTTTCTGCTTCTCCGTAGCCTCAAGAAAATTAGACTGGACAACATTGAGTTTCATGATAAATCTCAGTTCTCACTGTATTTTGCAATGGATTCTTATCGATTTTGAGGAGAAATTTGTTTTTATTGTAAAAATGCAATGAAATGTATGAAATTCGTGAAATTACCGATGCGAATTTCTTTTTTTCTGCTTCTCCACAGCCTCAAGAAAATTAGACTGGACAACATTGAGTTTCATGATAAATCTCAATTCTCACTGTATTTTGCAATGGATTCTTATCGATTTTTAGGAGACATTAGTTTTTATTGTAAAAATGCAATGAAATGTATGAAATTCGTGAAATTACCGATGTGAATATTTTTTTTTCTGCTTCTCCGTAGCCTCTAGAAAATTTGACTCGATAAAATTGAGTTTCACGATAAATCTCAGTTTTCACTGTATTTTGCAATGAATTCTTATCGATTTTTAGGAGAAATTTGTTTTTATTGTAAAAATGCAAAGAAATTTATGAAATTCGTGAAATTACCGATGGGAATATTTTTTTTTCTGCTTCTCCGTAGCCTCTAGAAAATTTGATTGGACAACATTGAGTTTCATGATAAATCTCAGTTCTCACTGTATTTTGCAATGGATTCTTATCGATTTTGAGGAGAAATTAGTTTTTATTGTAAAAATGCAAAGAAATTTATGAAATTCGTGAAATTACCGATGCGAATATTTTTTTTTCTGCTTCTCCGTAGCCTTCTAGAAAATTATACTGGATAAAATTGAGTTTCACGATAAATCTCAGTTCTCACTGTATTTTGCAATGGATTCTTATCGATTTTTAGGAGACATTAGTTTTTATTGTAAAAATGCAATGAAATGTATGAAATTCGTGAAATTACCGATGTGAATATTTTTTTTTCTGCTTCTCCGTAGCCTCTAGAAAATTTGACTCGATAAAATTGAGTTTCACGATAAATCTCAGTTTTCACTGTATTTTGCAATGGATTCTTATCGATTTTTAGGAGAAATTTGTTTTTATTGTAAAAATGCAAAGAAATTTATGAAATTCGTGAAATTACCGATGGGAATATTTTTTTTTCTGCTTCTCCGTAGCCTCTAGAAAAATTGACTGGATAAAATTGAGTTTCATGATAAATTTCCGTTTTCACTGTATTTTGCAATGGATTCTTATCGATTTTTAGGAGAAATTTGTTTTTATTGTAAAAATGCAAAGAAATTTATGAAATTCGTGAAATTACCGATGGGAATATTTTTTTTTCTGCTTCTCCGTAGCCTCTAGAAAATTTGACTGGATAAAATTGAGTTTCATGATAAATTTCCGTTTTCACTGTATTTTGCAATGGATTCTTATCAATTATGAGGAAAAATTTGTTTTTATTGTAAAAATGCAAAGAAATTTATGAAATTCATGAAATTACCGATGGGAATATTTTTTTTTCTGCTTCTCCGCAGCCTCTAGAAAATTAGACTGGATAAAATTGAGTTTCATGATAAATCTCAGTCCTCGTTGTATTTTGCAATGAATTCTTATCGATTTTTATGAGAAATTAGTTTTTATTGTAAAAATGCAAAGAAATTTGTGAAATTCGTGAAATTACCGATGGGAATATTTTTTTTTCTGCTTCTCCGTAGCCTCTAGAAAAATTGACTGGATAAAATTGAGTTTCATGATAAATTTCCGTTTTCACTGTATTTTGCAATGGATTCTTATCGATTTTTAGGAGAAATTAGTTTTTATTGTAAAAATGCAAAGAAATTTATGAAATTCGTGAAATTACCGATGCGAATATTTTTTTTCCTGCTTCTCCGTAGCCTCTAGAAAATTCGACTGAATTTTTGTTCTCATCCTAATTTTCTGTTGCACCGAATTTCCCGAAATTCTGAACAGTTATTAAAAAACCGAGAGTACTACCTTAAGATCGATTATAAATACGATTAAATAACCGATAATATGATACATAGATATATACTTAATGATAACAACAGTATCATTCATTTGTTAAGATAATTGAATGTTCTTTTGTAAAAACTGTACACATTGAATAAATATGAGAAAAATTTTATATATTCTTGAACGTGATAAATCGGTGTGTCCTTTATTTTCCCATCCCAAAGAATTTTTCCCCTTAGAAAATAAATTTTCAAGCTTTTTTTTTATATTCAGAAAAAATGAGAAATTTCCTTGTTTCATTTTGTGACATAATTATTTACGTTTTTATGAAAATATATTTTTTTATCGTTTTCATTTTTTTAGCCGTTGAAAAAAAAACATCGGTATTTTCTGCAATTCGCGACAGTAGCAAATTCGATCGTTTTGTTGCGTGAGTTTTTTTTTTGTGATGCGGTTTGATTTTTTCTTTTTTTTTTTTTTATTCATTAAAATTCGTCACTATGTACACTCGAATTTTCATGGCTCAGTCCCGAAGGTTTTTGCTCATGGGATTCCACGTGGTTCTTCACTGATACATTCACGAACGTAAGGCGCGAGCTCCTCTTGGTTCTTGTCGATGAATCGAGCGGGAGATTTCGCTTTATCTCCGAAAAAATCGGAGATCTGTTTGGACGCTAGGAAAATTCTATTGCGGCGGTCCGCCCATCATTCCGATCGATGGCATTCCTTGAATTCCGTATGGACCTTGCGGAGGCCCTTGACCACCCGCCATTGGCGAGTGCATCTGCATCGCTGGACTCTGGATCTGTTGCGTTGGGGTCACTTGACCTCCTGCCGGCGAAGCCACGACCTGTGACGACACAAAATTGTAATGACGTTTCTTAGTTTCTTGAATTTTGAATTTTTTGGTTTTACGCTTTTTTTTTTGGGCCTCTTAATTAATAATTAAATAATAATTAATTAAATAATAAAATTAATTAATTAATTAAATTAAATTTAATTAATTAATTAAAAATTAATTAATAAAAATAATTAATTAATAATTAATAATTATTTTTTCTAATTACCTGTGAAATGACCGGAGGCTCCGACGGTAACGTGAGATTCGCCAGAAGATCCCGAACCGCTGGGAACAACGAACACTCCGATGGGATCGCCCCGTACTCGGCGAATCTTTTGAGCTGCAACGAGGCTGCCGCCGTTGCCGACGCCGGAGCAGGGTCTCGCTTTTCTGCTAGTTGTGTCAAGTTTGTACTGACGTCGTAAACCAACGGCAGAACCAACGACGGTGGTTCTCCTTGATACGGTACGCCGATCCGCGTTATTTGGAGCTGGAAAAATAATTATCTTGGAAATTGCTCAGGCCCGAAGCGAAAAAGCTCGTTGATTTTTTTTTAGCAGCTCGATCGACGAAATAAAAATCGATGATTTTTCGGTGGTTACGAGAAAATACTCACGAAGAACAAAATCTTGTTTCGACAAACAAGAACCGCTGCCATTCCCGTGGGTACTATGGGAGTTGCCGAGGGCGGTATTCGCAAACACCATTGCACTGACCATTTTAGTTGTTGTTGCTGAACCAGTCCAGGCACCAGTTCGAGCTTCATTATCTGTACAAAATCTTTGAGCACGTTGAAAGGAACGTTCAACATTCTTCCGAAACCGCAAAGAGTGTTTGGTTTGTAGGGAGGAGCAGCCGCTCGGGTGTCGAAGAATTTTTCTATCACCTGCAGCCAAAAGAGTCGTTAAAAACGTTTTTTTTTTCTAGAGACTTTGTCGTTGGCTTAAGGACGTTGTATGCAAAAGTTTCTATCGATAGAATTCAATGGCTCGCGCCACTTTAAGAGCTTTCACCATGGAGGAGTCGAGATATTTATTTTTAAAAATCACAATTTTTAGGATTTTCTCGTAAAAGCGTGTGTTGAAAGTTGCAATTTTTAATATTAAATATTTCGATTTCTAAATGGTGAAGCCTCTTGGCACTTTGCATACACTTTTGTGCAACATCGAAGAAGCTTTATTTATTTTTTCAACAGGATTCACCATGTAGAAGTCGAGATATTTATTTATAAAAATCACAATTTTTAGGATTTTCTCACAAGAGCGTGTGTTAAAAGTTGCGATGTTCAACATTTAATATTTCGATTTCTAAATGGTGAAGCCTCTTAAAACTTTGCACACACTTTTGTGCAACATCGAAGAAGCTTTATTTAATTTTTCAACAGGATTCACCATGTAGAAGTCGAGATATTTATTTATAAAAATCACAATTTTTAGTATTTTCTCACAAGAGCGTGTGTTAAAAGTTGCAATTTTCAACATTTAATATTTCGATTTCTAAATGGTGAAGCCTCTTAAAACTTTGCACAAACTTTTGTGCAACATCGAAGAAGCTCTATTTATTTTTTCAACAGGATTCACCATGTAGAAGTCGAGATATTTATTTATAAAAATCACAATTTTTAGTATTTTCTCATAAGAGCGTGTGTTAAAAGTAGCAATTTTCAACATTTAATATTTCGATTTCTAAATGGTGAAGCCTCTTAAAACTTTGCACACACTTTCGTGCAACATCGAAGAAGCTTTATTTATTTTTTCAAAAAAATCGATCGTAACATTTTCACGAAATTTTGATTTTTGTTGTTCTTCAGTCAATTTGTAAAAACTTTTTTTGATCAACTTAGGCTAGAAATTTAGATTTCACCGTCGCCCTACGACGTCCTTAAATGTTTCATTCTTTATTTCAATTCCCCACAAATTTTCAATTGAAAAATCGTACCTGCAGTTCCTCGAGCGTCCATTGATCGCTGTGCTCCGGAAGCGGTTGAACTTTTATGTGCAGAGATTGCAAGTGTTGAGGATTCAAACCAACGCGACATTGCAGAGTTTCGACCTTAAAATTGACCATTCCAGGCTCGGTGCTGTTCATAAGTGTGAGCTGCAACGAAAACCCGATTATTTGAAAAGTTCCCACGATAGTGAATGAGCCAAGGATCGCAAAGCGGAGGACTTACGCAGTCGTCGGTTTGTATGAAACGTTGAAGTTGTCGCCTCATGTAAACACAGCCCAAAAATCGTTCAAGCGGAGATAAGTCGGGACCGGAGAGTCCCGAGGGATGCGGCGAAGGACAGCACAACAATTCGAGCGCCTCGTGTGTCAGAAGCGTTGGGACTGCACCCGCCCACGATCTTTGAGGCAAAACGCGAGATATGTGACTTCCGGATCTGTGATCGGAAGCCTGGGGACTGTGGAGAGCAGCGTGACCTGGACTTTGCCCGGGCCGCGCTGGCGATGGCCGAGGAACGCTCGGGGAGCCTGGCCAGTTCGAAGCTGCCGGTGAAGCCATGCTCTGTGACGAAGGGAAAGGGCTCCCGTCTATGTGACCTTTGATCAGAAAAACACGGCGTCATACTATGAATGCGTAAAAAAAAAAAAACAAAAAAATATTGCAAATTTAAATTTGCAGCGTTTTTTTTTTGTAGTTTTCTAGAAAGTTAATAGGAAGTACGGACTCGTACACAATGTTGTAGAAAATTTGCAGAAATTAGAGCGGTTGGACGATTTTTTCGAAAAACTCAGATTTTCACAAAATTCGAAAAATCATAAAATTTAAACCGTTCGACCGATATTTTCCAAATTCAATACCAACCTTTCTATTATGATACTCTATTTATAAAAAAAAAGTTGGTAATCAATCTTGAAATTTGCGGAAGTTAGAGCGGTTGGACGATTTTTCGAAAAACTCAGATTTTCATAAGATTCGAAAAATCATAAAATTCAAACCGTTCGACCGATATTTTCCAAATTCAATACCAACCTTTCTATTATGATACTCTATTTATAAAAAAAAATTTAGTAATCAATCTTGAAATTTGCGGAAGTTAGAGCGGTTGGACGATTTTTTCGAAAAACTCAGATTTTCATAAAATTCGAAAAATCATAAAATTTGAACCGTTCGACCAATATTTTCCAAATTCAATACCAACCTTTCTATTATGATACTCTATTGATAAAAAAAAAGTTAGCAACAAATCTTGAAATTTGCATGAATTAAAGGGGTTAGACGATTTTTTCGAAAAACTCAGATTTTCATAAAATTCGAAAAATCATAAAATTTAAACCGTTCGACCGATATTTTCTAAATTCAATACCAACCTTTCTATTATGATACTGTATTTATAAAAAAAAACTCAGCAACAAATCTTGAAATTTGCAAAAGTTAGAGCGTCGACAGCCTTTTTTTGAAAATTTCAAAATTCCATACTATTCGTATTTTTGTAGCAATCCCCACAAAATTCTCACAGACCGAAGAGCTTGTATATATCAACATCTGTGCAAAACGGGAGCCCTGTAGCTCGAACCGTTCTCGAGTAATAAAAGTTTGAATTTTCCACTCCCAGAACATACACACATCCCGACATTTTTTCTAGAAATGATTTTTCGATCCTTTGGCACATTTCAAGCACATTGACATTAAATACTAAAAAGACAAATAAAAAAATAAAAAACAGCCGAAAGATTCATTTTTGTATTGTTTTTTTTTCTTCACCTGTTTGCATGAAGGAACTCGCTGGCGAATGTCCGACTTGGACGTTGCTACAAGGTCCTGGCGAAGACGTAGGCATCAAGCCAGCGGGGCTCGGTACGTGCATCGGATTCAAAGGACTATTAGCGACGAGTCCCGACCCCGGCGAAGGATGAGGCAACATGTTCGGTGTGTTGGGCGGGAGGGACGGAGGGGAAGCGAGATTGAAAGAAGTCGCTGGACTGCTACCAAAACTTTGATGTTGACTGGCTTGGGAAATGTTTGCTGTGTGTGGGCTTGCAGGGGTATGAGGATTGCTACCCGAGGGTGGAGTCAACGGGGGATGGAATCTCAAACCGTCTCGTTGTTGCGCCGGCGACTGTGGCCCACCACGATGGTGACTCATAAATCCAACACCGCCACCGTCACTGTCCATCGTTACCGGCGACGGTGGATTGTCGTCCTCTGATTGCGATCTCCGACGAAATACCGCGCTCTCGTCCACGTACTTCGACAAGAAAGCCTGCGAGCCCAAATTTCCGAGAATTCAAAAAACTATCGAACGAAAAAAAACTACTGAATATTTCGACTTGAAAATCGTTGTAGAATATAGTGAAATCTTGCTTTGAAAGATTCTTTACTTTATATAGCGAAAAATTAAATTTTAGTACAGTAAAAAAATGCTGAAACCAACAAAAGTGGAAAAATCACTATTTTCCTTTAGGCCTGGGGTCGATTCGTACCCCGGTGACAAAAATTGTTCTAAAAAATGAACTACTGATTATTTTTACTTGGAAATTGTTGTAGAAAATATTGAAATCTTGTTTTGAAAGATTCTTCACTTTAAATAGCCGAAAATTGAAATTAAGTACACTAAAAAAAATGCTATAACCAACAAAAGTGGAGAAATCACTATTTTCCTTTAGTCCTGGGGTAGATTCGTCCCCCGGTGACAAAAATTGTTATAAAAAATGAACTACCGATTATTTCGACTTGAAAATCGTTGTAGAATATAGTGAAATCTTGCTTTGAAAGATTCTTTACTTTATATAGCGAAAAATTAAATTTTAGTACAGTAAAAAAATGCTAAAACCAACAAAAGTGGAAAAATCACTATTTTCCTTTAGGCCTGGGGTAGATTCGTACCCCGGTGACAAAAATTGTTATAAAAAATGAACTACTGATTATTTCGACTTGAAAATTGTTGTAGAATATATTGAAATCTTGTTTTGAAAGATTCTTTACTTTAAATAGCGAAAAATTAAATTTTAGTACAGTAAAAAAATGCTGAAACCAACAAAAGTGGAAAAATCACTATTTTCCTTTAGGCCTGGGGTAGATTCGTACCCCGGTGACAAAAATTGTTATAAAAAATGAACTACTGATTATTTCGACTTGAAAATTGTTGTAGAATATATTGAAATCTTGTTTTGAAAGATTCTTTACTTTAAATAGCGAAAAATTAAATTTTAGTACAGTAAAAAAATGCTGAAACCAACAAAAGTGGAAAAATCACTATTTTCCTTTAGGCCTGGGGTCGATTCGTACCCCGGTGACAAAAATTGTTATAAAAAATGAACTACTGAATATTTCGACTTGAAAATCGTTGTAGAATATATTGAAATCTTGTTTCGAAAGATTCTTTACTTTAAATAGCGAAAAATTAAATTTTAGTACAGTAAAAAAATGCTGAAACCAACAAAAGTGGAAAAATCACTATTTTCCTTTAGGCCTGGGGTAGATTCGTACCCCGGTGACAAAAATTGTTATAAAAAATGAACTACTGATTATTTCGACTTGAAAATCGTTGTAGAATATATTGAAATCTTGTTTCGAAAGATTCTTTACTTTATATAGCGAAAAATTAAATTTTAATACACTAAAAAAATGCTAAAACCAACAAAAGTGGAAAAATCACTATTTTCCTTAATAGGCCTGCAGTATTTTGTACCCCATGGTGTCAAGTAAGGCTTAAAATGGAATTTGGTTCAGAATACCAAAGCAAAAAAAAATAACTGATTTTTTTTTCTCATTTTCGCACCTTGAGACACTGCGTGGGGGTAAATTCATCGACGACGGTGCTTCGATCGAATCGGCTGTAAGCTCCGTCCCGTAGACTCACGAGACCACCACCGCGCATCCTCAATTCCAAGCAATACATTCCTTGGTACGCTATTCTCACCAGAGTCACGCACTGCGGCATGATCGTGAATGTTTGCACCGGGACTTGCGCTCTCTGCAATTTGAATCAACGTTTTTAATCATTTCCCAAAATCCTGAGATTGCTTCGACTGCCTCTGAAGCATACTCACAAAATTGTGAACTCCCAGCTGAAGGATTGTCGGCAATTTGTTAATGGAAACAAGGGGCTGGAACGTTTCATTGAGATTGTGAATTAGCTGAGCGAGATTTCTGTGACGATTGAGATGAGCCTCGAGTTGTTCCTTCATCAGAGAATGTGCGTTTACTGCGGTGGTCGTGGGGCCTTGAAGAAAACACAAAAACGTTCGAATCTCGTCTTTTGTCTGGATTTCCGTTGATTTTCGATAATCCAGTCCAACGGCAAAGTATAAATTCGTTTTTTTCTTTCGTTTTCGTTAAACTTCCATGGTCACAAGTTCTAGGGACAACGCGCTAGTCGCAGGGGGTCAAAATGACCCGAGGCATGTTTAAACGCTCGTTTGGGTTGCCAGGATCGTTCCGAAGGACGCATAAAAATTCAGGATGTAAGTTTGAACCTTTCCGGATGAGAATATCGAGGAAAAATTTTTTTATCCAATTTTCAAAATGGCGAAAAAAAATCAGCAAGGAAATTTGTAAAAAAAAAAGCGAGCGCCAGGAATTTTCAAGAATACTGGCTGAAAGTTGCGCTCGGGTCAGTTTGACCCCTGGTCACCACGGAGGCTCGAGAATCCAGGAATAAATGGAATTACAGAAAAAAAAGGAAATTTTGATTTTTACACGAAAAACTCACTTTTTCCAAACGTCAATTTGAAAGCTTTGTCATTGGTGCTCCATTGCACCGTCACGGTAGCTCCCCGATTCGGTCCATAGGCAAGAACCAATTTGCTGTAACTGTAAGTTTTTATGCTGACCATATTTCGCAAATTGTACTTTTCCATTTTGAAATATTCAGCGAGGTCTTGAACGATCGAGTAGAGATGAACTATTTGGGCCCAATCGTTGAGCAATGAGTCTACGGTTCTGGAAACTGCATCAGCTGTTCCCATTTCGTATTGAAAATAAACTGGCCTACGTAATCCTGTGAAAAGTTTTATCCGCCATTATTTTTTCAGATTTTTCATTTTATTCCGATTTTTTAAATATTTTTTCAGATTTTTCATTTTATTTCGATTTTTTAAATATTTTTTATATTTTATTTAAATTATTTTTCTTTTTTACTTGGATTTTTATTTATTATTTATTTATTATTTATTTATTATTTATTTATTATTTATTTATTATTTATTTATTATTTATTTATTATTTATTTATTATTTATTTATTATTTATTTATTATTTATTTAATAATTGATTTATCATTTTTCAATGTTCCGTAATGATTACCTTGCTCTTTGGGGTGGCCGCTGTTCAAGGGGCTGCTGTAAAAGACGAACTCCGCCATCCACGTCTTGGCCATGCCTTTGCCTTGAACTCTGATCGAAACGCTGAGAAGTCTTTTGAGCAGCGCTTGCCATGCACTGCCGGATGCAATGGTAGGCGATGGTGCAGGCAACTGAACGAGTTTCAAAACGAGCGCAGTTGCATTTGCCTCGACCTGGAGACCCTGGTGAGCTATGTCGCGTCGTGTAAGCTGAAAATCGCAAACAATAATTTTTACAATTTTTTTCATTTTCCTTTTTTTTTTTAATGACGTTTGCGACGTTGAGCTCCAACGAAAAGGATTCAAGAAAAAGGATAAATGTTTACCTCCTGAGCGAGAGTCACAAACGGAATTCGTTCATCGCAAAGGGCAACAACGTGAGCAAGCTCAGGAATAAAATATGCCGGATGTTTGGGCCTTCGGTTTTGCGGTGTTCCAGGTGCGTCGGTACGTCCAGTGGCTCCGGTACTTCTACGTTTGTTGCTTCCTTTCTCCACCACGTCTGTAATGCACCCCCCATCTTGATCATTACTCCCTAAAAAATTCATCTGTTAATCCCCGCAAGAACCACCAGAGCGACGAGGCGGTGCGCGCGCCCAATATCGCGTGTAGAATTTTGTGCCAGATGTTAAACGATTAGTAAACATTATGTGCGAGGGCGAGATTTTCTTTTCTTCAAGAACAAATAGTAAAAAGAAAAAAAGATTTCATTCGAATAATAAATGTTGAGTTTGTCAGACGCTATTACAAAAAGAAACAAACAAGAAGATTCAAAAATTTCGCCCTAATTAATGGTTCGGGATGAAATATTTGTTAAAGTTCGATTAGATGGATTTTAAAACTCGAAAACACTGAGGAATGCAGGAAAATCCGCAAATGAGAAAAAACTTGAGTTAATTACCCTATTGCGCATCGACAAAGTCTCACCTTTTTCTCTTTCAATTATTTCTCTCATTATAACCTCATTATTTTCCCTGCCATAGTAATTCTCTTTTAATTATTATTATAATTAATTACGATTGAATATAATTATGATTAATTAATTTTAATCAATTTTTTAAATTAATTTTAATCAATTAATTTCAATTAATTAATTTTTAATAATTAATTTTATTAGAAAAATAATTGATAATGAATCTTAATTAATTTGAATTAATTTATTTCAATTAATTAATTTTTAATGATTAATTTTATTAGAAAAATAATTAATAATAAATCTTAATTAATTTTAATTAATTAATTTTTAATAATTAATTTTATTAGAAAAATAATTAATAATAAATCGTAATTGATTTTAATTAATTAATTTCAATTAATTAATTTTTAATAATTAATTTTATTAAAAAAATAATTAATAATAAATCTTAATTAATTTTATTAAAATAATGAATTTTGATTAATTTTAATTAATTATAATAAAATATAATTGTGATTAATTAATTATAATTAATTATAATAATGATTATTATTTTTAAATTATTTTTATTTTATTGAAAAAAAATTGGAAATAAAAATTTTTCGTTCGAAATGCTGAAATTTTTGGATGTTTTTCGGAATAATAATTCTGGGGATGAAGCTTTGTTGAAAAATTTGGAAGAAAATCTATTTTGACGGTGGTCCCTACTTACCATTGTCGACACTCGTGAAAGGCCCGTGGGTTATGACGAACGTATCGAATTCTATGAGGCTTTGAACTTTTAGATACATCTTTGGTATTTCTGTCTCGATCGTGTCGTCGTGTGGATCGTCCTCGATGGAGCTGTGCTTGACTACCGCGAGATAGAAGGAACACTCGATCTCGCACGGTGATGATTCCTTCTCTTTGAAAGCCACGATCTGGGAATTTAGAATCGAATGAATTATTTTTCCAATTTTTGCTTTTTTTTTTGCAGGCGAAAGAAAATGCGGTTGAAAATTCTACTCGACCCACCAATATCACTGTCGGATGTCTGTGGAGCTGGACAAACATCCGGTGCCTGCTTATCTTCGACATTGGATGGTCAGGGTGATGGAGAACCGGCAATCTCTCGTGCGGCGTCGCTGGCAAGTGCTGCAATGTTTTCTCGCAACGACGTTGCGTTATCCAAAATCTGCGGGAATTCGGATTTATCAATCGAAAAGGTCAGAAGTTTTTTTTTTGGGATCGCTAGAAAAATACGAATTCTACGGAATTTTGAAATTTTCGAAAAAAGGATGTCGACGCTCTGGCTTCCGCAAATTTCAAGATTCGTTGCTAACTTTTTTTTTATCAATAGAGTATCATAATAGGAAGGTTGGTATTGAATTTGGGAAATATCGGTTGAACGGTTTGAATTTTACAATTTTTCGAATTTTCCGAAAATCTGAGTTTTTCGAAAAATCGTCCAACCGCTCTAATTTCTGCAAATTTTAAGATTCGTTGCTAACTTTTTTTTTATCAATAGAGTATCATAATAGGAAGGTTGGTATTGAATTTGGAAAATATCGGTTGAACGGTTTAAATTTTATGATTTTTTGAATTTTTCGAAAATCTGAGTTTTTCGAAAAATCGTCTGACCGCTCTAATTTCTGCAAATTTTAAGATTCGTTGCTAACTTTTTTTTTATCAATAGAGTATCATAATAAGAAGGTTGGTATTGAATTTGGAAAATATCGGTTGAACGGTTTGAATTTTATGGTTTTTTGAGTTTTTCGAAAATCTGAGTTTTTTGAAAAATCGTCCAACCGCTCTAATTTTTGCAAATTTCAAGATTTGTTGCTAACTTTTTTTTTATCAATAGAGTATCATAATAGGATGGTTGGTATTGAATTTGGGAAATATCGGTTGAACGGTTCAAATTTTATGATTTTTTGAATTTTTCGAAAATCTGAGTTTTTTGAAAAATCGCCCAACCGCTCTAAATTCTGCAAATTTTGTAAACGTTGTGTATAAGTCCGTGCTTCCTCTTTACTTCATAGAAGAGTTGTCAAAATTTCATCATTTAAATGCAAAAACTATTTTTTTTTGTTTTTTAATTTTCTTAATTTTTTAAAATTTATTTATAAAGTATATTTAGTATTTAGTTTTCGCTGCAAATTGAAATTTGCAAATTGCTTCCTCAAGATGCTCGAGATGCCCAAAGCTTCCTCAGAGGGAGCCAAAATAAAAAAATACAATTTCGTTATCGAACGATTTAAACGCGAATCGCAATTCTTCGCAATTCTTTCAAATCTCTTTCGATTCTGTAAGTTATTTACCTGAGTTCTGAGATGAGAGTAGGAAGACGAGAATGGTCGCCGTTGAGAGCGACTGTTAGTTCAGGAACAAGAGGAGCGTCGTACTGAGGCACGTGGCATTGCAACATTCCCGTATGTGTGTCAACCGTAACGAGAAGAAGCTCTGCTCGTAAGCACGGTTGCAAAATCGGCACTGAGAGAATAGCCGGCGATCCAGCCAACGAACCTGCGCATCGAAATTACTTTAAAATCGTCTCTTCAGCACGCGAATCATTGCGAAAAATAGCAGCGTCGTTGACAACTCACATTCAACGTCTTTCAACATCGATTGAAGCTCCTGTTTCAATTCCGACAGTCGACTTCTCGTCCGGATGTAAATAGTGTGCACGAGCAGACACTCCATTGATAACTGATCCGATCTTATTGCGCGATCTGCGATTTCACCCTCCTGAACAAATGAGCGCCAACACAATTATTAAAATTCGCGTTAAAAAAAAAAAACAAAAAAATCTGTACGGATTTTGAAATTTTTGTAATTTTTTCTAATCAAAATTGTGTTCATTAAAATTTCTAATTAAAATTATAAAAATAATAATATTTTTATAATAAAAATTCAATTTCTAATAAAAATTATAAAAATTATAATAATTTTCTCATAAAATTTCTGATTAAAATTATAAAAATACAATTTTCTGATAAAAAATAAATTTCTAATAATATTAAAATTATTAATTAAATTTATTAAATTATTAAATTAAATTTCTAATAAAAATTTCTAACCAAAATAATGAAAATAAAAAAAATAATAACAATTTTCTGATAAAAATTAAACTTCTAATAAAATTTCTAATAAAAATAATCAAAATAAGAATTACTTTCTAATAAAAATTAAATTTCTCGTAAAATTTCTAATAAAAATAATAAAAATAATAAAAAATTTCCAATAAAAATTAAATTTCTAATAAAATTTCTAATAAAAATTCAATTTCTAATAAAATTTCTAATAAAAATTCAATTTCTAATAAAAATTCTAATAAAAATTCAATTTCTAATAAAATTTCTAATAAAAATGAAATTTCTAATAAAATTTCTAATAAAAATAATAAAAATAATAAAAAATTTCCAATAAAAATTCAATTTCTAATAAAATTTCTAATAAAAATTAAATGTCTAATAAAATTTTCAATAAAAATTAAATTTCTAATGAAAATTATTCGGAAACTTGTTAATATTCAGAAAAAAAAAAAATATCTGTTTTAGTTACTTTGCTGCCCAACGACGGGATATGAACAACGGCGAGCGGTCGGGCAGGTTCGTTCTGGTCGACCTGAACGGTCAAACGATATCCAAGTTCCGATCGTGGATCCTTGCTCGTGAGTTCTCTAAAAAAAAAAAACCATTAAAAAGTTAAAACTAAAAAAAGTTTCCATATTTGTCAAAAACAGTTTGTAAATTAAAAAAAAAAATTCCGTTGGATTCGAACGATGCAAACTTCAGCATCGTCTCTCGTTTCTACTTTTTCTTTGTTTATTATTTTCCAATACTACGATTTTTCTTACCTCCAGTAGGATATGGACAAACATTTTCCTGGCGTATATTCGTCCACGTGAATATGATCGTCCAGACGGTCACGAATCAAGCGCAACGTTTGGGAGTACAACACTTCCAGTTGCAGCGATTGACAAAAGTAATGCAGGATGTAATAGACTTCGGACAGAGAATTAGAACTCTCCGCGAGTCTCGATTGAACGACCTTGAAAAGGATCGAATAATAACGATAATCAAGTTTTCGTGCGACTAAAACGCGCCATCACAAAACGACTTTTTATCCACGATTCTTTCAAAATAAAAAAAAAAACAGTTTTCTCTGATGAAGAAAATTTTTCTGACGTTTAGAATTCGAGAAATTTAATTTCCAATTTTTTTTCTTCGCTTGCAAATTGAAGTCGCGTTTTTTTTTCTGCAACTTTTTGACGAAACGTGACTTCTATTTAAAAAAATGGAAAATTAAATATCTCAAATTCTAAACGTCAGAAAATTTTTCTTCGAGGAAAGAAAATTTTGAGTTTTGGTGCCAAAAAAATTTGTAAAAAATTTTTGGAAAAACAGTAAATTAAATTAAATTCGATAAAAATCATTACAAATTGTTTTTTTATATTTTCTCACGTACTTGATGAACGTATCGCGTTTGCAAAGGATGAACGAGCGCTTTTCCATCTCCGGTTTCTCTGTCGGACACGAGGATCTCGAGTTCCAATAGGCGCCAGGGAACATTGGGTCCATCGCCCATGACAGTCAAGGACACTGAGAATTCTTGTTCCACGAGAAACGTCACGCGTCCAGCTTCGATTTTTAAATTGCGCATCTGGGGAAGCAAATTCCCCGTGACCAGACGATGCTGAATCACTTGATTCAGCCGCTGGAGCGTGCTGCGTTTTTCCGACGGTGTTATCGGGTCCGGAGGAACGATTCTCTCCTGCAAAGGAAAAAAAAAAAAAATTTTTTTTTTTTTTTTTTTACGAATTTTTGCGAGTCGAGGCGACGCTCGATTTTTGCAATTTCTTACTCTGATACAAGCAGGAAGACGCCCGTAGGTTCCTGTCGTCAAAACTTCCACCGCCGCTGGAATATGGAAATTGGGAAGCCGCGCGTGGACCAGAGTTTCTCTCGCCATTCGTGCCAACATGTCAGCGGTATCGACGAACAGCAAGGATTGCTTGTCCAGAAACGCCATTATGTGCTGGAGAGAACGTGAGAATTCGTTAAAATTGGAAAAAACTTTGGAAAGTTTGAAAAATTTACGAAACGTTACGAAAAATCACGTTTTCGTGGAAAACGTGATTTCTGAGGCTTGGAAATTCATACTGAAGTTCGCATCGTTGGAATAAGACGAAAAAAAATATTTTTCATTCATTATTTCGATAATTAATGAACTTTTTGCAATTTTTTCAGTAAATTCGATTTTCTAGTGGCAAAGAAAACTCTCCCGCAATCTTTGCCAAATACTGTGTCCAAATTTCGTCTTCTGCCATAAAAAAAATCCCTATTCGTTGCATTCCAACGACGCGAACTGCAAAATCGTTAAAAATTGCATAATTGAGCAAAATTTTCACATTTCATCCATTCTCTTTGCCTTCGATGCAAATAATGCAAAAAAATAAAGAAAAATTCAACGAGATACTAAAAATTATGATACTGAAGTTTGCATCGTTGGAATAAAACGAAAAAAAATATTTTTCATTCATTATTTCGATAATTAATGAACTTTTTGCAATTTTTTCAGTAAATTCGATTTTCTAGTGGCAAAGAAAACTCTCCCGCAATCTTTGCCAAATACTGTGTCCAAATTTCGTCTTCTGCCATAAAAAAAATCCCTATTCGTTGCATTCCAACGACGCGAACTGCAAAATCGTTAAAAATTGCATAATCGAGCAAAATTTTCACATTTCATCCATTCTCTTTGCCTTCGATGCGAATAATGCAAAAAAATAAAGAAAAATTCAACGAGATACTAAAAATTATGATACTGAAGTTTGCATCGTTGGAATAAAACGAAAAAAAATATTTTTCATTCATTATTTCGATAATTAATGAACTTTTTGCAATTTTTTCAGTAAATTCGATTTTCCAATGGCAAAGAAGACTCTCCCATTATCTTTGACGAATACTGGATCCAAATTTTGTCTTCTGCCATAAAAAAAATCCCTATTCGTTGCATTCCAACGACGCGAACTGCAAAATCGTTAAAAATTGCATAATCGAGCAAAATTTTCACATTTCATCCATTCTCTTTGCCTTCGATGCGAATAATGCAAAAAAATAAAGAAAAATTCAACGAGATACTAAAAATTATGATACTGAAGTTTGCATCGTTGGAATAAAACGAAAAAAAATATTTTTCATTCATTATTTCGATAATTAATGAACTTTTTGCAATTTTTTCAGTAAATTCGATTTTCAAATGGCAAAGAAGACTCTCTCACAATCATTGACAAATACTGTACAACGATGCGACCTCCAAAATCGTTAAAAATTGCATAATCGAGCAAAAATGAAATTTTCACATTCCATCCATTCTCTTAGCCTTCGATGCAAATAATGCAACAAAAAAAAAAAGAAAAATTCAACGAGACACTAAAAATTATGATACTGAAGTTTGCATCGTTGGAATAGAAAAAAAAAAAATTTTTCATTCATTATTTCGATAATTAACGAACTTTTTGCAATTTTTTCAGTAAATTTGATTTTCTAATGGCAAAGAAGATTCCCCCATAATCCAAATTTCGTTTTTTGCCATAAAAAAAAACGCAAACTTCAAGGTCGTTTGTAAATATGGAAACTCACGGCTGATTTGTCGACCTTGGACGCGCTGTTGGCCCACTTGACGAGGGCCAACAAGCGTACGAAGAGTTGGCGAGTCCTTGCGGAATAATTGTATATTTCGATCTTCCGCTCCATGTCCGTTTTCCTCGGTAATCTGTGGGATCGTCAAAAATCGTAGAAACCAAAGAAATGGCGCGAAATTCAATGGGAAACGTTTTTACTCACAGTTCGGCGAGAACGGTGAGCTCGTGATAAGTTCTTTGGATTATAAAGTCTATTAACATCCCCAGGGAAATGGAACCGCCGCGGTTTCCCTCCTGCGGCATATTGTTAGCCACGGGAGTCTGATGACCCTCCAGCGGTACGGGAGCCATTGTATTCGCGATATTTATCACGCTCGCGAAACTTTGTCACAAAAAGTTCAATAACGCGCCGTCGATGATTTTGCTAAACGACGAAAAACGACGTACGAATTGTTTGAGCAAAAGTTGAAAGATCGAGTCTCAACGAAAAACATCGAGTCGTGCCAAAAAGGACGAAGTTGACGTTCGCATCGTTGGAATGCAGCGAAAAAATGAATTTTTATTCATCATTTTTTTATAACCACTTTTTCGAATTTTTTTAAAAGGAAATTTGTTTTCCGAGTGACAGAAAAATTCTGTGCCACTTTTTTGGCGTTAAAAAATCATGAATTTTCGGTGCATTTCCACGATGCGAACTTGAAGATCGTAAAAAAAAGTGCAATTGCACTTTTTAGGATTTTCGTTGAGGATTCTTTCGAAACCATTTTTTTTTTTACTTCGCTATGAAACTTTCTTATTATTTTATTTTACCTGCTTTTTAATTACGATCGCGAATCACTTGGATACGTCAAACTCTTCGATGTCCTATCCGATAGCGTCATTTCTCGCTAGTGAACGGTATGAATGGCGTGAATCAACTGCAGCGGCCATGACAAAATTTTGCTTAATGACTTTATGGCCACGAACCCAACGTCATGGCGTTGCTGCGTTAAAATGGTAGCCCTCTGGCGGGAATTCCCGCAACTAAAAAGTTAATCTCGATCGAAAAACGCACGTTTTTTCGGAAACTTTTTATTTTCGAGACTCCAGATCGTTCGATCCAGACGTTTGTTTTGTTTCAGCTGAAAAATAATTACGTAACGAAAGATTTTTCGTCAACTTTTGTAAAGTGCGACCAACTTCACACCGATGAGCACGCCTCGTGCGGAATTTGCTCGAATCGCCGGAGCACGTGGTGCGTAGAAAAAAGTGCGCATCTCGCACTTGTGAATTAATTGTTACGCGTCGCGTACACGTGTTTTCCAGTAAAAGCCTCGATTTTCTCCAACGAATAAATACACAGAAAAATGAGTGAATTCGGAGGGATCGAGTGTCCGTGGAGCGATCTAACGAAACATCCAATCTGCCCACACGGTACGTGTTAATTGGTTTCTGTCTCAACGTCCAAAAATATAAACGCAAAGCTCCCGACGTTGCATCGTTGCATCGTCGGCATGCAACGAAAAATCATATTTTTATTCATTACTTCGAAAATTAATCAACTTTTTCCCATTTTTTCTAGTAAATTCGTTTTTTGAATCTCGGGCTCTGTAATAATAATAATTATGACAATATTTATAATATTATAAATTTATAATTACGAGAAATCAAATTTTCATTCATTATTTCGATAATTAATGAAGTTTTGACATTTTTTTTTAGTATATTCGTTTTTCGAACCTTAGGTTCTGTAATAATAATAATTATAATAATACTCATAACATTATAAATTTATAATTACGAAAAATTGCATTTTTATTCATTATTTCGATAAAAATGAAGTTTTGACATTTTTTTTTTTTAAATAAATTCGTTTTTCGAATCTTGGGCTCCGTAATAATAATAATTATGAAAAGACATATTATATAAATTTATAATTACGAAAAATTAAATTTTTATTCATTATTTCGATAATTAATGAACTTTTAACAATTTTTTTTTTAAATTAATTCGTTTTTCGAATCTTGGGCTCTGTAATAATAATAATTGTAATAAGACATATTATATAAATTTATAATTACGAAAAATTGAATTTTTATTCATTATTTCGATAATTATACAACTTTTTACAATTAAAAAAAAAAAATAAATTCGTTTTTCGAATCTTAGGCTCTGTAATAATAATAATTGTAATAAGACATATTATATAAATTTATAATTACGAAAAATTAAATTTTTATTCATTATTGCGATAATTAATCAACTTTTTACAATTTTTTAAAAAAATAAATTCGTTTTTCGAATCTTGGGCTCTGTAATAATAATAATCAATAATTTTTAATAACAAAATAATGAGTTTTGGTTGCGTTTCAACGACGCGAACTTCCCCATCTCCAAAAATTTCAATTTTTTTGATTTTCAAATTATTTTCATTCCAATTTCTCTCCAGGCCCGACCTTGTTGTTTGGGAAAAAGGTTGGAGAAGAATTAAAGCAATTTTACGCGTGTTCCGCGTGTCGAGACCGCAAGCTCTGCCCTTTTTACGCGGAGAAAGATGAAAAATTCACACAAGCGCAAAAAAAAGCCTGGGAAGCGAACGCAAAGAAAGCGACGCCTTTTTACAATCACCGAAGACTTTTCCTTCGCTTCAACGAGGCCATGGGCCAGCCTCCCGAGCGAAGAGCTTATTGCCACACGTGCAACAAACTCGTCATGTTCGCCGAACGATCCACGCATTCCGAACACGCGATGCTCGCTCAATTGAGCGACGAGGAGATGCACAGTCCCAGCAAAATACTCAAACCGTTGAGTAACGTCAAGAAAGAGGCGCAGTATCTCTTTTCCCAAAAAGCGACTATCGATTTAGTCAAAATGCTTGAAAATGCCGGAGCCAAACAAATTTTGTGCATCGGCGCTCCTCGCGTTCACGAATACATCACGCAGAATATGGAACACAAAATGTCGAGTCTGCTGCTGGATTTCGACGCTCGATACGTAAGTCTCATCGTAACGGGGAAACTTGAGGCCAAAACACTCTGTGAGAGGCTTGAGGAGGAGGTTTCATGGGAAAATGAAAATAATGAGAATTTGGGGAAATTTGGTGATAAAAAAAAAAAAATTCTTCGAGAATTTGGAAGAGATTTTGGTTTTTTTAAAATTGATTTTATTTTTTGGGAATTTTGATTGAGATTATTGGATGATTTGCATTTTCGTTCATGTGCAATTTCTGTTTGATGAAAATTTCGAAAATTTGTTTACTAAATTTATTTTTCGATCTTATTTGAAGAAAATAATTGTTTCCAAAAAGTTGTGAATAAAAATTCAATTTCTCTTCAAGGAAATTCGATGGTTCGTGGCCCTCAATTTATTTTTTTACGAACACGAAAATCTAATGCGAAAAACTCGGTGACAGGAAGCTGTTGGGGTCAAAAAGACCCAGTATAGTATGCATTCGAATCATAGTATCGAGAACGTTGTATTCCAAGAACCGACGAAATTTTCTTTTCATTCCAAAAGAATTTTTTTTCCCAATTTTTTTTTTTTTTCTCGATCTAAATTTTTTCTCCTCGATTCTACGAGCTTGATAAATATTCTCAACTCATAATTCGTGTCAATGGAAAGTTTGTTGACGTTAATCCGCCGTTTCTCGTTGCAGCACGATTTTTTCGGGCCCCTGAGCCGTTGGTACAATCTCTTGGGGTCAAAAAGACCCAGTAGTATAGTAAACGAGAACGTTGTATTCCAAGAACCGAAAAAACTTTCGTTTCAGTCCAAAAGAATTTTTTTTTCTCAATTTATTTATTTTTTTTCCACAATTTTTTTTTTTTTCTCGATCTAAATTTTTTCTCCCCGATTCTACGAGCTTGATAAATATTCTCAACTCATAATTCGTGTCAATGGAAAGTTAGGTGACGTTAATCCGTAGTTTCTCGTTGCAGCACGATTTTTTCGGGCCCCTGAGCCGTTGGTACAATCTCTTGGGGTCAAAAAGACCCAGTAGTATAGTAACGAGAACGTTGTATTCCAAGAACCGAAGAAACTTTCGTTTCGGTCCAAAAGGATTTTTTTTCTCAATTTATTTTTTTTTTCTCGATCTAAATTTTTTCTCCTCGATTCTACGAGCTTGATAAATATTCTCAACTCATAATTCGTGTCAATGGCAAGTTTGGTGACGTTAATCCGAAGTTTCTCATTGCAGCACGATTTTTTCGGGCCCCTGAGTTACTGTTGGTACAATTTCTTCAACAATCATTTTTTCACCGAAGAGGGAAGCGAGACGTTTCGTGACTTCATGACGCAAAACGGGGGCAAAGATACATTTATCGTTTGTGATCCACCGTTCGGTGGGCGGGTCGAGCCGATGTCGCGAACGTTGAAAACGATGCAGGAGCAGCACAGAGAGTGGAACAAGCTCGAGGCCGACGAGGCAGGTTTAAAAATTTTCTTTATTTTCCCATATTTCATGGAGCCGATAATTCGCCAAAAATCGAATCCTCCGGGCATCGACGGCGGTTTAAAAAACCTCGAGATGTCTGACTACAAAGTCGATTACGAGAATCACCCGTTGTTCGTGACTGGCTCGAGCGGCCGCAAGCACGGCTCCCCAGTTCGTATCTTCACCAACATAAATCTCAAGTTTTTGGAGCTTCCGCTCGAGGACGGTTACAAATATTGTGCAAAATGCCAAAAATACGTTGCCCCCGAAAACCAACATTGCAAAAAATGCAACAGTTGCGCTTCCAAGGACGGAAGACTTTACAAACATTGCGATATTTGCAAAAGATGCGTAAAGCCCACTTGGAAACATTGCGACACTTGTGAACGTTGTATTCTTGAGAAACACGCGTGCGGAGAAAAGCCAAAGGTCACGGGTCGTTGCTTCAGGTGCGGGGACCAAAATCACGTGAGCAAAAATTGTCAAACGTCAAATTCGACTTCCTCGCCGAAGAAAATCATCAACAGCAAGAAAAAGAGGAAAAACGTTTCTGAGGAAACTGGAAAAGCAGCAAAAAAGCAAAAAACCTCAGATCCGCAAAACGCGACAGCGAAAAATGGAAAAAACGCAAAAAAGAGAAAGCGCGACGTGGTTGAAAATGAAAATCACAAAAATCAAGAAAATGGGGAGTCGATGAGAAAACTCAAAGAGAAGTTTGTTGCGAATGGAGATTTATCGAACGAGAGCGAATGTCAAGGTGAGCGAAAATTAGTAACGAAACTAAAAAAATTCTCGATCAAAAAGGAAAAAGAAGAAAACCCAAAAAATAAACGGAAAACTATGGAAATATTGCGGGAAACTGAGGGAGAGACGAAAACTGTGAAGAAACCAAAAAAATTGTTGGCCAAGGAATCTGCAAAAATAGTAAAAGAAAAATCCTCGCAACGGCAAAAAATCGCGCCCAAAAAAACGCCCCTGGCTAAAAATGCTGCGTCCGAAAAACCGTCGACTCTCGTAAACACAAAAAAACGAAGAATGCCACAAATTAACGGAAACACTCCCAACCAAGGGCTCGACAAAAAATCGACAATAAAAAGAAACGAGTTTCCAAAAAAGAAAAAAAGTACGAAAGCGCCTGAGAAAACGACGACAAAACGGAAAACCAGTGTGACGTGATGGACCACGATTTTCCACGTACATTTCTATTTTGCAAAATAATGTTGATAAATAAAAAAAAAAAATAAAAAAAAAAATAAAGAAGAAAAAAATTTAATTTCTTAGAGAACTTTCCACATTTTCCGCATGATCCCGAAGCGCCTCATTTTGTGAAACATCCGGATAAGAATCCGTCGGAATAAAAAATAAATAAAAAACAATATTCATTTTTCCATTTTCTTTGGTTTTTAGCATTTTTTTAAAATTTTAACGTTTGATTTTTCGATCACGACAATTTTCGACTCGGTAGCTTATTCCGTTTCGCAAATATGAATAAATTTTTTATTTCGTTGCATCAAAAAATCGCACGCAATACAAAAACGTAAAGAATTCAAAAAGTTGGCGCCATTTTGTTCGCCTAATTGCGATAAAAAAATCGCAAACGATACAAACGCGTAAAGAATCCGAAAAGTTGGCGCCATTTTGTTTGCATGAATGCGATCCAACTGCATAAAAAAAATCGCAACGATACAAACGCGTAAAGAATTCAGAAAGTTGGCGCCATTTTGTTCGCACAAAATGCGATCGAACCGCATAAAAAAATCGCACACGATATACAAACGCGTAAAGAATTCAAAAAGTTGGCGCCATTTTGTTCGCACAAATGCGCGATAAAACAAAACGCAACGTTCACGAGGTAAAGCAGATTTCGGTTTCTCCTGTTGCGGTGTTTTAAAATTTTCGTACCTCAAAGTGAATTTTAATAAAATGGATAGCAAATTGCAAACTCATCGATCCCATTATAAAATGAGAAAAGAGTGAAATAGAAGAGAAATCATAAAAAATAAAAAGAGCGTGTATTCCAAGTTCGCAAACATGCGGCATAACCTGGAAAGCCGAGGATTATCATGAAAACAAAGATGGCGGCCCCCTTGTGCCGTCTGGTGAAAAGTCTTTCCGCGAAAAACCACAAATCGTACTCGCGTTGTCTCATTTTTTTCAATTCGAAACGCGATTTCAACAACACGGCCACCGCGAATCCTCGTAGAGAAGACGAAAAAAATATTGTGAGTGGTAAACGGGGCTTTATAACCTTGGGAATCATCGCCGCGACCGCAGCAGGTTTAGGTTACGTTCTTTACAAATGGAAAAACGATTTACTCAACTCGATCGATTTATCGCGATCTCTCTTACCGACCGTCAATGCCAAAACCTTCTTTACCGCGGACGTTAGTCAAAACAGAGACCGGTACAACTTCATCGCGGATGTCGTTGAGATTTCAGCGCCATCTGTCGTTTACATAGAAATTAAAGACCAAAAAAGGTAAAAACCAGTTTATCTGTTTTTTCCAGCAGCAAAATTCGATCAAGGAAGTTGGATCGCGACGATACAATAATTTTTTTAGAATTCTTTGCTATTCGCAAATCGAATTTACTAGAAAAATTGAAAAAGTACATTAATTGAAAAATGAAGAAAAATAAAAAATAAAAAAAGATGTTTCAATACTCGAAAGAACGTTGTGACCAAATTCGATCAATTTCCGTCTCGTCATCCAGCCTCCATGATTCTTATTTTTTCTCGAAAACTCCATGGACAAGTTTTTAATGTTGAAAAAAAAAAAAAAAAAAAAAATAGGATAGATTTTTTCACAGGGAAACCAGCGACGACGAGCAACGGTTCTGGCTTCATAGTCAAGGAAGACGGTTTGATACTTACCAATGCTCACGTCGTCATTAATAAGCCCAACACCCTTGTCAAGGTAAATGTAAGTCCAACAGACGATCCTGTCTCCTGTACCTTATCAAAATAATCCTTACCGATCCCTCGCGAGGTACTGTTTCGATGACTGAATGAAAAAAAATTACGTTCATTAAAATTCCACTCTCCCGATTGGGATTCCCCGTTCCTTATAGTTTTTTTTTTTTTTCACCAGGTTCGACTACAGGATGGTACGACTTACACAGGAATCGTTGAAGATGTTGACATGCAGAGTGATCTCGCGACCGTAAGAATCGACAAGGTGAGGGAGTAAAAAAATTTTGGCGCCAAAAACAAAAATCTCGATAAACAAAATGGCGCAGTAGCTCAAACCGCACACACACACACATACACATCCGGACATTTTTTCTTAATATGATTTTTCGATGTTTTGGGAAATTCTATGCGAATTGACATTAAAATTCGGAAAAAATAGATTTCGCGCCAAAAACAAAAACATCGATAAACAAAATGGCGTAGTAGCTCAAACCGCACACACACACACACACACACATCCGGCCATTTTTTCTAAATATGATTTTTCGATGTTTTGGGAAATTCTATGCGAATTGACATTAAAATTCGGAAAAAATAGATTTCGCGCCAAAAACAAAAACATCGGTAAACAAAATGGCGTAGTAGCTCAAACCGCACACATACACATCCGGACATTTTTTCTAAATATGATTTTTCAATGTTTTGGGAAATTTTATGCGAATTGACATTAAAATATGGAAAAAAAAAAATTTCACCGTCACTGAGAAAAAAAAATTCGAACGGATTTGCAAAATCATGGAATTAGAAAAAAATTCAGTTTTCTTTTTATTCGCGTTTTTCGTAAAATGAAAAATCGTGAAAATACACGAAATTTTCATTTCAACTCGATAATTGCGAGAAACTGAAATGAAAATTTTCATTAATTCCAGAAAAATTTGCCCGTCATGAAACTCGGCAGTTCTTCGAGCATACGACCCGGAGAGTTCGTCGTCGCGATAGGGTCGCCACTCTCATTGAGCAATACGATAACAAGCGGGGTCGTGAGTAGCGTTCACAGAGCGAGCGAGGAATTGGGTCTTCACAACAAAAACATGGGGTACATTCAAACGGACGCGGCAATCACGGTGAGCCTCGTATCCAAAAAAAAAAAAAATTCCCTAAATTTTATTCGGAATCGCATAAAAAATTAAAAAACGTAAAATTAAGAAAAAAAAAACGTAAAAAATTTGAAAAATTCAATTTCATGAATTCCGATAAGTTTGGAAATTCGGGAGGCCCGCTGGTGAATTTGAGCGGCGAAGCCATCGGCATCAACGCTATGAAGGTGACTGCTGGAATTTCTTTCGCCATACCAATCGATTATGCCAAAGAATTTCTCAAGAGATCCGAGCTACGACGTAAAAACAAAGGTAAAACGAAAATGGAGAATTTTTCTTGATGCATGCGATCCTTTGCGATCGAATCCTTTTGTTTCCACGAATTTCAGGCACCAAAGAAATTGATTCCTTGATTCACAATGATCCTGGTTGAGAGATTTCCCAATTTCATAAATATTCGTTGACACAAAAATTTTCCAGAAAATGAAAAAAAAAAAAATCGTTAAAAAATTCGTTTCCACGACGAAAAAAAATTTCAGTCCTTCGCAAGCTCCTTTCAGGAGTCCAGGATTCGATCGATCGGATTTTGGAACAACGCGTAGGATTGCATCGTTGATATATTAGCAATCCCTGTAGACAGGAGCCCTTTTAATTATTTTAGCTTCAGGCTCAGTTCTTGTAGGTATGGGCAATACGTTTGATTCGATGAGACGACGCTACATGGGAATTACGATGCTGACTCTATCTCCGGACATACTGTTCGAGCTCCAGCAACGAAACAGCAATATTCCCAGTTCCATTAGGCACGGGGTTCTCGTATGGAAAGTTATGATTGGCTCACCTGCTCACGTGTGAGTATCTCGTGATCCTAACCTTCGCTAAATAACGCGGAAGATTGCAAAATTCAAATGGAACAAAAACCATTTCTGCTGATTGTTGATTGACCATTTTTTTGAAAAATATCGAAAAATTGAAATGAACCAAACTTCCACAAAAGACAAGAAAGATAAAAAATCGTAGAAAATTTAAATCTGTAGAAAATTGAAAATTTTAATTTTATTTTTAAATAAAATTTAAAATTTTAATTCGAATTCACAATTAACAAAAAATTTCATTTTTATATATTTATTAATTTTAATATATTTATATTGAATACTTTGAATAATAAAATTTTGAATAATAAAATTTTTTGGATAATGAAAAAGTATTGAAATAATTGAAATTTAATATATTTTTATTTATTTTTATGTAATAATTAAATGATATATAGTAATTCACAATTTACAATAAATTTCATTCCTTAATTTTTATAAATTTAACATATTTTTAATTTTAATTTGAATATATTTATACTAAATATTTTAAATTCAATATATTTGAAATTCAAATTTAAATATATTTACATAATATATTTAAATTTGAATATTTATATTTTATATATTTATCAAATACTTTAGAAAATGAAATTTGGAACATTAAATTTTTAAAAATATTTGAAAACTGTCAAAATATTTAAAAATTAATATATTTGTATTTATTTTTATGTAATAATTAAATAATATATATTAATTCACAATTAACAAAAAATTTCATTTCTAAATTTTCATAAATTCAATATATTTGAAATTTAAATTCAAATATATTTCTATTAAATACTTCAAATAATGAAATTTTGAACAATAAATTATTTAAACTATTTAAAAAGTATTAAAACACTCAAAATTCAATATATCAATATTTATTTTTACGTAATAATCAGATAAATAAAACTGAGCAAGACATTTGTATTCCAGGGGAGGTTTGCAAGCAGGTGACATAGTGACTCACGTAAACGACGAGCCCGTGATAGCAGCCACCAGTATATACAAAGTTCTAGAACAGCCAGGCTCCCTGAAATTAAAAGTTTTGAGAAACGGTGAAATTCTTCAGGTGAACATCGAGCCTGAAGACGTTTGAGTCTTCCTAAAAGAAAAAAAACAAAAAGCCACAGCTTCAGCTGTGGCTTTTCCAACCGGAAGTTTCGAACCGTGTCGTGCGTTCCTCGAAAAAAATTGTATAATTTTTGTTTAATTGAATTTTTACGTCCATGCGATGAATATTGTTACGACGAGAGTTTATTGAGCACGTAAAATCCACTATTTATCCGGCTCTCATTGATGGCAATAATACAGGCAATGATAAATGGTAAAGCGATCTTTCAACATGTAAACTCAGCTCGCAATCCCCTCGTCCTCCAATTGCTCCGTGTAAACCTCTCGTCCCTCGAGTCTCGACGCCAAGCAGTTGTTTCGCGCAGGGCGTAACGTCAGAGATAAATCGACCACCCACACACTTACGTTTCTTGTTTATTTATATACATATGGGATTCTTATGGGGGATCGATTGTACGCGGGAGATCCAAAGGAATTTCTTTGTACAGGTTTATCGGACAAACGGCCTGGAGCCCAAAAGAATTATCCTGTTCGTATCGTCGCTGGTAACTAGAGGGCGTGCGCGACAGGAAACGACTAACGACTAATGTCTATATCCCCGTGGACGTTAGGGTGGTCCCTTGAGGATGCAGGACTCTGGAAAGTCTTTCTTTTTAGGAAATTAATTCATCGTTGGAATTTAACGAAAAAAATTTCGCTCATTATTTTTTTGATTAATTCACTTTTTTCTATTTTTCTGTTACTAATTTTTTTTTATCTATAGAGTATTATAATGGGAAGGTTTGTATTGAATTTGGAAAATATCGGTTGAACGGTTTGAATTTTATGATTTTTCGAATTTTACGAAAATTTGAGTTTTTTGAAAAATCGGCCAACCGCTCTAACTTTTGCAAATTTTAAGATTCATTCCTAATTTTTTTTTTATCAATGGAGTATCATAATAGGAAGGTTGGTATTGAATTTGGAAAATATCAGTTGAACGGTTTGAATTTTAGGATTTTTTGAATCTTACGAAAATTTGAGTTTTTTGAAAAATCGTCCAACCGCTCTAACTTTTGCAAATTTTAAGATTCATTCCTAATTTTTTTTTTTCAATGGAGTATCATAATAGGAAGGTTGGTATTGAATTTGGAAAATATCGGTTGAACGGTTTGAATTTTATGAGTTTTCGAATTTAACGAGAATCTGAGTTTTTTGAAAAATCGTCAAACCGCTCTAATTTCTGCAAATTTCAAGATTTGTTGCTAACTTTTTTTTTTTAATCAATAGAGTATCATAATAGGAAGGTTGGTATTGAATTTGGAAAATATCGGTTTGAATTTTATGATTTTTCGAATTTAACGAGAATCTGAGTTTTTTGAAAAATCGTCAAACCGCTCTAATTTCTGCAAATTTGATAAAATATTGTCCATAAGTCGGGACTCCTTCTTCATTTTCTAGAAAAGTTGTCGGACTCCTTTTCGAAAAAAGTAAAAAAATCGCTAAATTACTCAAAAATTAATTAAATTCGCTACAAAAATTAAAATTGCTTCAATCTTTTTCTATGATTTTCGAATTGTGCTAAATGTTGAGGAAGCAATTTGCAATTTTTTATTTCTTCCCAAAACTGATCTTTCCCAAAATCTCCTGCGTGTCTATTTGCACCTCGTAGCGTTTCCTATCGCGATAAGTCCGACGTTTCTGATTACTGTCCCATAAAAAGTTTTCGTCCGGCTCAAGAATTTAGCCGAAGCTCCAAGGACGGTTCGCTCCTCGCGAAAAACTGTTAAAATCCTTTTCGTCCTGTGTTCGCATCTTTACGTCGTTTTCTCACCTCCCATTCCATGTACGCGAGGAACAAGGACTCTGGACGAAGGGTAAGGAGCGAAAGTGACGAGGGAATGCATCGGTTGACGAGAACGAGCGTATATTCTGCGGCTGGAAATGCGGGCGGATCGCCGGTTCTTTAGCCGAGTGAGATGAACGCTCCGGAGCGCAGGAAAGATTCCGGAATGCGCATTGCAGGTTATGTTTATGCACGATAACTTCGGGTGTGGTCTGTCTTTGTTTTTCTTTTGCTAAGTCCGTGTACGGTGGATATTTCATTCGCGAAGTGTGTATAGAATTGCGTTCGTTGCTTGTTTACGACACGAGCGACCTCCGCAAATATGTGGCTCGCGAAACTCGCCTCTGCTCTTCGCGGCGTCGTCCCAGCTTCGATGGCTCTCGTAATAAGACAGCGTGGGTGTGTCTTTTGCAGGTCTTCCCGCCTTTTTTCTCCGCGAACAGCTTTTACGGCTCGCGCTTCAAAGATTCTCACTATCTATCGAAAGTTTGCGACGTCGCTGAGGAGGCAGTCGCGAATATGCCATTTTCATACATATTCACGAGCGCGAATAAGCGAAGAATTCCACGTCCAGAGTTTTATCGAGACTGCGATTCTATATTTGGCTTTTTCAGAATATATTTACAAAAACGAAAGTGACAACGATTTTTGCGGCCTCGTGGAGGAAGCTGTGGACGGTGACATCTTTTTTTTTCAATTTTTATCGTCAATTTCCTTTAAATGTTCCGGAAGATCGAAAAATCATGATGATGAAGTTGCATCGTTGGAATGCAATGGAAATCTGTTTTTTGTTGAGCAGATCGAAAGATTCTCATTAAATATCGAGAATTTTGTTGGAATTGCTAGAAAAATACGAATTGTATGGAATTTTGAGATTTTCAAAAAATTCCTGCGAGAAATATTTTAGAAAGTCTCTTCGGAAGCTAATTTTTGTCGTTCCACTGGTAAATTTCGCTGAAAATTTCGTTAGAAACCAAATATATTGTCAAAATAACGAAAATTTTGAAATCATCAAAAAATATTTAGTTCGATACGTCCGACTGAACGTTTTTTTGAATAATCCCAAAAATAGTGTCATTGCAGCAAGAAATATTGTAGAAAGTCTCTTCGGAAGCAAATTTTTGTCGTTCCACTCGTAAATTTCGCTGAAAATTTCGTAAAAACAAAATTTACTCCCAAAATATCGAAAATTTTGAAATTATCAAAAAATATTAAGTTCGATACGTCCGACTGAACGTTTTTTTGAATAATCCAAAAAATAGTGTCATTGCAGCAAGAAATATTGTTGAAAGTCTCTTCGGAAGCTAATTTTTGTCATTCCACTCGTAAATTTCGCTGACAATTTCGTTAAAACAAAATTTACTCCGAAAATAACGAAAATTTTGAAATTATCAAAAAATATTAAGTTCGATACGTTCGACTAAATATTTTTTTGAAAAATCCCAAAAATAGTGTCATTGCAGCACGAAATATTGTAGAAAGTCTCTTCGGAAGCAAATTTTTGTCGTTCCAATCGTAAATTTCGCTGACAATTTCGTTAAGAACAAAATTTACTCCCAAAATAACGAAAATTTTGAAATTATCAAAAAATATTTAGTTGATCGTGTTCAACTGAACGACGATTTTTAACAAAATGTTATTCTCAGTTGGTGAGTTCGCGTCGCATTTGTTTAGTCGCTATTTGATCCTTACATACAAGAGATTCCTCTCGTACATACACGCGTTGCACCGAGCCAGCCCGATCCAAAGACTAGCTTTTTCTCTGAGTTGACTCAGCAGCCTGATACGTATATTTAGCGATGTACGAGTTACTCGGATGTGGGATTCCAACACCGTAGGCGCGAATATCCTCAACAGACACTTTTCCATCTCCCGTGTGGCTAAAAGGGCTAACGCGGGATATAGAGAGAAGCGATCTCGCTAGAGAAAGAAGAGAGCACGTAGATGGGAATGCGGGGATCCTAAAAGATGCTGCAAGCAGCTCGAGCACATAAGCAGCAGCGGCGAGCTCTGCGCGCAACGACGTTGAGATAAAGCGAAGTACTTAAGGAACCTCTTCGAGCTACACTTTCGTTCGTACTGCATGATTATTCCAAGATCAGCTCAAAAAAAAAGAAACGTTCAGTCGGACGTATCGAACAAAATATCGATCTTTTTCAACAAAATTTGGTTTTCGATGTGCGAGGATTCTCACTCGATGCGAATCATTTTCTCACTTTTTTCTTCATCTCGCAAAAATGCGTCCTCCTCTTTTCACGTTCCTTCATATTTCCTCCCTTTCTTCGGCGTTAACAACGCGGTGCGGCGCGACTAGACCCGATACCCTACTGCTGATTGCGAATCGCCTACACGCCGACGTCGCGCCCGCAGCCAGCACCTTCGTGTCTTTATATCTCGTTACGGCTATCGCCNAAAAAAAAAAAAAAAACGTTTCGTCGGACGTATCGAACAAAATATCGATCTTTTTCAACAAAATTTTGTTTTCGATGTGCGAGGATTCTCACTCGATGCGAATCTGTTTCTCACTTTTTTCTCCTTCTCACAAAAATGCGTCCTCCTCTTTTAACGTTCCTTCATATTTCCTCCCTTTCTTCGGCGTTAACAACGCAGTGCGGCGCGACTAGACCCGATACCCTACTGCTGATTGCGAATCGCCTACACGTCGACGTCGCGCCCGCAGCCAGCACCTTCGTGTCTTTATATCTCGTTACGGCTATCGCCCCAACTATATACCCGTGACCGATCGACACACACAGAGTTGCCAGCATCCAAACCGGCCCATTACTCTATACAGCAAGAAAAAAAAATCGACCCGATCGACATGGAGCAGAAAATACGCGAAAGCATGAATGAATTTCTACCTTTATTGGCAGGGTTATGCGATTTCTTCGATGCGTAATGATTTTCTTTATTTTCAAAAGGAAATTTTGTTGAAAAATTGCTCGATATTTTGTCCGATACGTTCGACTTGACATTTTTTTTCAAAAATCCCAAAAATTGTGTCATCGCAGCAAGAAATATTCTAGAAAGTCTCTTCAGAAGCCAATTTTCGTTGTTCCAATCGTAAATTTTGCTGGCAATTCCATTGGAAACCAAATTTACTGCCAAAATAACGAACATTTTGAAATTATCAAAAAATATTTAGTTCGATACGTTCGACCAAACATTTTTTTCAAAAATCCCAAAAATTGTGTCATCGCAGCAAGAAATATTCTAGAAAGTCTCTTCGGAAGCCAATTTTCGTTGTTCCAATCGTAAATTTTGCTGGCAATTCCATTAGAAACCAAATGTTCTGCCAAAATAACGAAAATTTTCAAATTAACAAAAAATATTCAGTTCGATACGTTCGACTAAACGTTTTTTTGAATAATTCCAAAAATAGTGTCATCACAGCAAGAAATATTCTAGAAAGTCTCTTCGGAAGCAAATTTTTGTCGTTCCAATCGTAAATTTTGCTCCCAATTCCATTGGAAACCAAATTTACTGCCAAAATAACGAAAATTTTGAAATTATCAAAAAATATTTAGTTCGATACGATCAACTAAACATTTTTTTCAAAAATCCCAAAAATTGTGTCATTGCAGCAAGAAATATTCTAGAAAGTCTCTTCGGAAGCAAATTTTTGTCGTTCCAATCGTAAATTTTGCTCCCAATTCCATTAGAAACCAAATATTCTGCCAAAATAACGAAAATTTTGAAATTATCAAAAAAAATTTAGTTCGATACGTTCGACTAAACGTTTTTTTGAATAATCCAAAAAATAGTGTCATTGCAGCAAGAAATATTCTAGAAAGTCTCTTCGGAAGCAAATTTTCGTCGTTCCAATCGTAAATTTTGGTCCCAATTCCATGAGAAACCAAATACACTGCCAAAACAACGGAAATTTTTCGCGATTAGATAAATTTTCAATAAAAATTTTGACATTTTGAGAAAACCCTGAGGATTATTTATAACAAAAAAAAAAATTGAGGATAAGGAACAATTGCGATAAAAATCATCGATTTAGAAAATTAATTTTACAACTTGATCAATCTTTTGTTAATTCGATCCAATCCTTGGTAAATATCTGGATAAGTATCCGATACGGATGTACGCATGGGCGGCGGAGAATGTCTGAAGCATGCGACGAAAAAAACATCTGGTTTCTGGTTCATGTGCGATTTCAAGGAGAAGGTCTATGGTAAGGTGTGTATGTCCGTCCATACGGCGACGAAACGCTTACCGGACTTAAGGGAATCGAACTAAAATAAATAAAAAGAGTGCGAGAGCGTATTTCGATGTGACCTTCGCCTTCGTTCGTCCCCTCGAGCTACCAGAGTGCATATCGTATGTATATACATAGGATATTTCTTCTCGTGCTGAGTTTCTTCCGTGTTTGGGTCCAGGAGCAGGGCATACAGAGCCAACAGGGTCGAAGCCTCCCGGATTTTGCTGTCCTCTACCTCAATGTGCACAAAGACTTCCCAGCGGCGTATATAAGTCAGAACATGATGGAATTGAGAGTCTTATGTTCCAACAGTCCTTAGTGCTGTAAGGAGGTTGGTAATCGTGGAAAAGACGCATTATGGCTTTGGTAAGTGATGCCAAATATTTGTAGCCTTTCCAATTATCCGTTGACTTGACCCTTTGAGTGCATATATTGGGTCAATCTGACCCAAGTTCAAAAATCGGCGTATTCCGGTAAATGTGCATTTTGCTAAATTTTTTTTCTTTTACGAAAATGACAATTGAATGTCAAGAGATTCGTAGCCATTGGATGCCAAAGAATGGGCGAAAAAAAAATTTTGGGGTCAAATTGACCCAGTGTGTATTCGAAGGGTTAAAGTTTAAAAATCGGCGTATTCCGGTGCATTTTGCTAAATTTTTTTTGTTTTATGAAAAGGACAATTGAATGCCAAGAGATTCGTAGCCATTGGATGCCAAAGAATGGGCGAAAAATAATTGTTGGGGTCAAATTGACCCAGTGTGTACTCGAAGGGTTAAAGTTTAAAAATCGGCACATTCCGGTGCATTTTGCTACATTTTTTTTTTCCGAAAATGATAATTGAATGCCAAAAAATTGTTGGGGTCAAATTGACCCAGTGTGTACTCGAAGGGTTAAAGTTTAAAAACGACATTTTAGACGCGTTTTTACACTTTGGTAAAGGAATATCTAATTTTCAAAAATTCAGCTTGTAATTGATAAATTACGGTCTCCCGAGAAATCGAATTGAGAGAATGAAATTTCAGTGGCTGAAAAAGCGACATTGCGCCACACTGTTGGAATCGTTTGGTTTCTTTTTGCAATTATTCGAGTCCGTAAGCTGCGGAGAATCGATAATACATAATTATACTTACGAAGCAAAACGCACTAGGGGGCTCCTCGGAATGACGCTGTCCGGGAGTCCGTGCGTGTCGGGAGTCAATGCAGATTGAAGCCGGTATCTTGTTCGCTTCCCTCCTCGTGAAATCTTGTTACCCGAGCTTTATTTTTCAACTGTTTGTCTTCTATCGCGGCGAAGCACCCAGAGGGCCTGTTGCCACGAAGTGGTGCTTAACTTCTCGCGCACATCTCCGCGTTCTTATTGTCGGATCGTAAAGACGCTGAGTTGAATTTCCATGGAGACTGCTCTTGAACAAGGATAAAACCGTAGTAGCCAGTGCACAGGCTGTAGACTTGGAAGTGGCTTACAGTCTGACATCGATACCCACCTTCTGCACATAAATACCATCTGTACGTGGAGTATACACTTGAAAGAGCGTATATATATGCGCCATCTCCAGGGTGTCCTGGATGTAGTCGAATAAAATCCGATAACGCAGTATCTTTCGTTTATCGCCGCGATTAAATGTTTCATTTCTTATTGCGGCGATATTCGGGAATTAAGAAGAAAAGTCAGTGCGAGGACTTCTGCACGCTGGTAGAGAATTAACCCTTAATGGTCACGTGGGGTTAATTTTACTCCAGCCGCTTCTTTTTCGAACGGTCGCTAATTTAACCAGTCCCACCTGAAAGCATGCCATTTCAGACTTGTGAAACGATTTTTTTATTTTTTTAAATTGGAAATTACAATTTCTGCATCATTTTTTGGAAAAAAACGTGATTTTTGCAGAATTTTTATTTTTCGTAATTTTTTTAATATTAAGAATTGCACGAATTAAATACGATCACCGTGGTCGTTGCTCAAGGGTTGAAAATACATCGTAGTATTTTTATTTTATTTTTTTAACGATTTTTCAACTATTTATTGCTTTCCAAAGTGAATTTACATGGGAAAACGTGATTGATGTTTGTTGGCAGAAAATCTTTGCACCCCTGGTCGCACTGGTTGGCGTTGCGCTGTCAGCACCGATATACCCAGTGCCTCTGCACTACGTGGCTCTGCTGACGCCGATACCCGAAAACATTTACAACCAAGTGCAGGACACGAAGAGCGGGGAGTATGCTTTCGGTTACGCCGGAGGCCCCGTCGCTCGGGAAGAAGCTAAAACCTCCGATGGCGTAATTCGCGGTGCTTACAGCTACATCGACGCCTATGGTATCGTGCAACACTATCGATACATCGCGGACGACAATGGCTTCCGTGTCATTGGTACGAACATACCGACAGATGCAGCAGCCAATGAGCAGTCCCAATTGCAGGAGCAGGTGAAAATCGATGATGCAAATTCATCGGATAAACCTGAGGAACATTCTTCCAGTCGGAGAAAACGCAGCGTTTTGTACCACGCGATCGAGAGCGTTGAAGCGATTCCAGCGGTTCCTCTGGCTGCAGTTGCATCAGTGCCGATCGCAACATCGAGTCAAAATCGCTTCCAAATTCATAATGAAAATTTGAAGACAGAAATTAGTTTTCCCGCTGAGACGATTGCCAGTGACGCAGCAGCGACTCTTCAAAAAGTTGAATCCGCGGGAAAAAACGCTGACGGAGTTGCCACAGTGGTTGCGGGTTCATTGCCGACATCGACATCCAGTCAGATCCATCATCAGATCCACAGCAGCGTAAAGACCGAACTTCATACTCCAGTACCGGCGATTCCCACTGAAGAGATTGCGGCAGCCCCCGTTGCTTCGGTTGCCATTCCAATCGAGCTCAAAAACGTCGAAGCGATTCCTGTTGCAGCTGCAGCCGCCGTAGCAACTGCCACATCTAGTCAGTCTCGTTATCAAGTGCACAACAGTCAGAAAACGAAGTTGTACTCGTCCGGTGTTCCTGTCGCAGCGATTGCAGCAGCTCCAGCAACTTCCCTCAACATCGAGAGCCCTGGAGCCGCTCTCATTGGAGTTGCAGCCACCGTGCCCATTTCTACTTCGAGCCAATCCCGTTTCCAGGTCCACAACAATGTCAAAACAGAAATTCTCGAACCTGTTGCAACAATTCCTGTTCAAACGGTATCTGCAGCTCCAGCAACTTCCTTCAACATCAAGAGCCCTGGAACCGCTTCTGTTGGAGTTGCAGCCTCTGTGCCCATTTCTACTTCGAGCCAATCCCGTTTCCAGGTCCACAACAATGTCAAAACAGAAATTCTCGAACCTGTTGGAACAATTCCTGTCCAAACTGTAGCTGCAGTGCCAGCAACTCCACTTGCAGTCTCCGCCACGCTCAAGAGCGCCGAGATCCTTCCTGTTGCGGCCTCTTTGCCCACGTCCACATCCAGCCAGTCGCGTTTCCAAATTCACAGTAGCCAAAGAACTGAAATCCATGCACCAGTCCAGACGATTCCTCTCCAAACAGTTGCGACGGTTCCAGCAACTCCATTCGCCGTAGCAGCTTCCGTACCGATCGCCAGCTCCAGTCAGCAACGATTCCAAAGTCATGATAGTTCTGAGACTCTTTCAGCTTCAGCCACAGCCTCGACATCCGATCGTTTAGTATCCCAAGTTGACAGCAATTCCAGAGTTGCATTTGAAAAGTTGTCTCAATCGCCGAAATTCGAATTGGTAGCCTTGGAACCGGTCAACGCCTTTTCTGAGCCCTCCTTAGCTCGTCATCGGATCGGCGTCGGTCTTGGAGTCGTGCCATCACCTCTTGTCGCTTACCACACTTTCGAAAGTCCATCATACGCCTAATTATCGTTTTGATTAAGGATCTTGAGTACCGGATCGCAAAATTGATGAGAAAATTCTGAAAATTTGGTATTTTTTTGTATGAAGTATCCAAGAGATCGTGGAAGAATTTCACGACCATTAGGAAGCTCGTTATTGAACAATTAACAATCAACAAATTCCATAGGTACTCAACACCCTTAATAGAGCAGAATTTCCAAGACTGACCGATTACGCATTGACAAGAATATTTCTTCTCCATGTGTCCCAATTCCCTCACGAACTTGTATCCAACATTACGAAACTGTTTTTTAGTCAATTATTCACAGGCTCGTTCGAATGGGCATCACCGCTACGAATTGATCGATAAATCTTTGTAGTCAAAATAAATAAATGCTCTGCTGTGCGACAAAATGATCGATATGTCGCGTGTTTTATTTAATTTATTTCAACATAAGATCGTAATCAATTGGGCCCCATCCTAGGTGGACCTGAAATAGATTTATCGGAGTTTACATCGGTTCTACGTGGGGTGGCTGGACATGTTTATTTCGGGACGAAGAAATGAATTGAAGGCGTTGGAAAAAAAATTAAAACATAACGCAAAAGCCAGAGAACTCGACTCGTCGTTTTTATCAGATTGCGCTGTTTAAGACGACACGCGTTCCTGATAAGAGATTCAGCGGTATGTGCAGCATCGGAAGATGAAATCTTGCTCACAGAAAAGTCAATTTCAAGAATAGGAATTTCTCTGGTTATTAAATTAAAAAAATAAACAACGATTGTGTATAAAAAGTCTTGATGGATATTAAGGGAGTAGGACGATAATACGGTATTACAAAATTTGCGTATCCATCCACAGGCGGTTGGGGAATATTGCAAGAGCGTGTGGGAACGATCAGTTCAAGGATAATCTCAAGATTCTTCTTCTTTTCGTCCTGTACCTGCCGCAGAGCTTATTCGATATTCTCACTTCACGAGAGCTCGAGAATCCTGTCTTTTTTTCTGATGCGCCTATATACGTTACTTCCGTGTTGGCGCGCGAACGAGAGATCACTGTAGTCCGCAAGAACGAGGAAGTCGAGAGGTAAACGCGTTTACCGTGTGCTGAAATCGCGTTTAATCCTCGATAGAGAGAAGAGGAGCGCTTCGAGTGCGGTATCCTCGAATCTGAGAGGACGAGAGCAATTCCACGAGTATCTGAGCTAGCCCCATTGCATTAGCTAGTCAAAAGACATCTTATTATTTGCACCAGAAGATGCCAACTCATCAAGTATAATTACTTTTCAAAATCGATTATTTTTATCGCAATTGTTGGTTTATCCTCAATTTTTTTTTTTTTTTTACAAATAATCCTCAGGGTTTTCTCAACGTATCAAAATTTTGATTGAAAATAAAAATTCCAGAAATTTCATTAATTATTTATTGTAAATAAATGGTCGGTAATGCACTCCAAAATTTTGCAGGCATTTTCTTGCATATTCTGATTTATTTTATTATTGTGATTATCATTATAATTATAGTTATAATTATAATATGATATATAAATATAAATAAAATATATAAATATAAAATATAATGTTATATTTATATATTATATTTATATTTATAATAATAAATAAATAAATATAGAAATAAATAATTTATAAAATGTATAAATACAATTTATAATATATTAATATATTATATATTACATAATATATAATATTACATAATATATAATATTATGTAATATATAATATTATATTTATATTTATAATAATAAATGAATAAATATAGAAATAAATAATTTATAAAATGTATAAATACAATATATAATATATTATCATATATTAATATATTATATTATAACATATTATCATATATTAATGTATTATATTATAATATATTAATATATTATATATTACACAATATATAATATTATGTAATATATAATATTATATTTAAATAATAATAATAATAATAATTATTATTATTATTACGTCATTATTATTGTATTTATTGTTATCATTTTATTGCATAGTCTAATAATAAAAAAAATCAATTTTCATCTAATAATGATGTCTCACGTGTTATTTCTTATTCGCTAGAAACACTTGTATGTTAAGCCTCTTGATGAGCCTATAATAATGTCGCGGTAACGAAGTTCCATAATCATCGTCCAGCTGAGATAACCCGATTCCCACACACGGTACATCGAACTAATTTACAAGAATTTTGAATAATGAATCAAGCGGACTTGGAGCATGCTCCGCTAATACTTAGTGTATACGTGACGGGTCCTGATATTTTTCGCGGCCAGCGCGATGCTGCGTTACTTGGCACGAACGAGGAAGCTCCTGGGAAAAAGACACGAAGAGCATAGGGGTCCAGAGTGCAGCATCTGTATTGCAATCTCGTTGAATGAGAACGGTTTTACAGATACGCGAGCAGCACCGCGAGAAACTTATACATAGACCCTTTATATTTATGCGAAACGATGCTAAATTCCTGGATAGAATTTGCGGGCTCGCTCGCTGATACGTTACTCGTGTGGTGTACAAAGAGCGGAAGCTCCAAGTGCAAAACGTGCCAATGAACTCTCCTGTACGTTTCTCAGATTGCATCGAAACAGAGGCGTTCTCTCGCCGCCTGGAAAATGCTATCGCACCTACCTTAAAATACACACTATACCATGAATATCCTGAAATACACATCCAGCTGAAATGCCACTCTCGAATCTATTCTCTTGGGTGGATACGTCGAAACTTTATAAAATAAAGTCGTATATGTGCCCACGAGTTATCTATTCGGAAATCTGGGGCTCTCCTCCGACGTGTAAGAAATCTGCGTACAACACATTCATATATAGCAAAGCATATATACCCCCATGAAACAGACATTCGGAGCACAGGAACTATGGTGTTCGTATGCACACAGGAATAGATAGATACGGGCATAAACCACTTTGAGAGCTGGCCTCTTGTTCCACGCGCGCGAAAACTTGTTCTCCTTTTTATGGTCCTCACCACGGTCAAGCACACGGGGGTTACGTGTGGCTTTCCGAGATCGCGTGGGTGTACAGATGCTGCTCGGGGATCCTGACACACCACAACGAAATCTACGAAGAGCACTGCCTGATGGCTACCCAAAGAATTTCTTTTTTTTTTTTTTTAATAATCAGGCTGCGAATTCAAATTTGCAAATTGCTTCCTCAAGATGCTCACGATAGTGCTCAAATCTTGCATCGTGCATCTTGAGCATCCGAGGACGCAATTTGTAGTGTTTTTTGTATTTGCATTCAAATTGTATCATTTTGACTACTTTTCTTACTTTTTTTTCACTTTTTTTTAGGAAGTACAGACTTACACACAATATCTTAGAAAATTTGCAGAAATTAGAGCGGTTGGACGATTTTTCAAAAAACTCAGATTTTCGTAAAATTCGAAAAATCATAAAATTTAAACCGTTCAACAGATATTTTCCAAATTCAGTACCAACCTTCCCGTTATGATACTCTATTTATAAAAAAAAAAAGTTAGCAACAAATCTTAAAATTTGCAGAAATTAGAGCGGTTGGACGATTTTTCAAAAAAACTCAGATTTTCGTAAAATTCGAAAAATCATAAAATTCAAACCGTTCAACCGATATTTTCCAAATTCAGTACCAACCTTCCTATTATGATACTCTATTTATAAAAAAAAAGTTAGCAATGAATCTTAAAATTTGCGGAAGCCAGAGCGTCGACAGTCTTTTTTTGAAAATTTCAAAATTCCGTAAAATTCGCATTTTCCTAGCAATTCCATCCAAATTCTCAGAGAATGAGGAACTCTTATAGATTAAAATCTCACCAAAACGGGAGCTCTGTATCTCAAACCGTTTTCGAGTTCATACCGTTTATTTGATTTTTCAATGATTTGGGCCATTTCAAGTCTCTTCCTCTTCCTCTATGAGAAAGCAAAATATGCCCCATGAACAATTAACAAAACACAAGCAAATTTGAGGAAAGAGCTCCAGGACTAATTAAAAAATCGTTCACCGTCATGGCGTTAATTATCGCGGTTCCGTTACTTCGGTGCCCCACACTGGGAAATGGAATGATACAAGAAAGTAGCATATGTTATGGTACCGTGTAATATCTCGTTAACATCGATGCATCTGTATGGAATGTTTGTATTATGCAAAAAAGTCACAGCAGGGAGAGAAAAAGAGAAAAAAAAAAAATTTCTAAGTGCGTGGCTGGTGCAAGGAGAATAAAGATGAAAAGAAAAGTATTCGCTGCTGCTACATGGAAGCAGCCTCGAACAGGGCTTTTAGTGCCAATGTCAAATCCAACGCAGCGAACACACCCACGTTATCCCATTGTTCGAGAGAGCGATGAATTATTCGCGCCCGGATTCGTGGCGAGCCATGCGAGTGTGCTGAGTAACTCGAATGGAATTAACGCGAAGAATGGGACGAGCTCTCAAACAAACCCTTATATATCTATGTGCGGAATATTATGTGTGCGTTGCGACTGCACTCGTCACCTCGTTTATTTTCCATACCCAGCATAATTTCCCTCAATCTCAATCAATGCCCAGCCCATTGCCTGGGTTACCCAAATTGGCCAAATACGAGAATGCCCCTATCGGAGCTACGCTAATTCCCTGGAGTATCAATAACTCCAGTAGAGTTGCTATTTATCGACAAAAACGATGGAGACCACAATGAGTAATTTCCGCCTTATCGTTTGCAGACTGAAAACAAAATTTTGTTGATAAAGATTGATATTTTCTTCGATACGTTCGACTAAACGTTTTTTTGAATAATTCCACACTAAATACGAAATTTTGTTGGAAAAGATCGATATTTTTTTTTTATACGTCCAACTAAACGTTTTTTTTGACTAAACCCAAAAATTGTGTCATCGCAGCAAGAAATATTTTAGAAAGTCTCTTCGGACGCAAATTTTTGTCGTTCCACTCGTAAATTTCGCTCACAATTCCATTAGAAACCAAATATACTGCCAAAATAACGCAAATTTTGAAATTATCAAAAAATATTTAGTTCGATACGTTCGACTAAACGTTTTTTTGAAAAATCCCAAAAATTGTGTCATTGCAGCAAGAAATATTTTAGAAAGTCTCTTCGGAAGCTAATTTTTGTCTTTCCAATCGTAAATTTCGCTGACAATTCCATTAGAAACCAAAAATCCTGCCAAAATAACGAAAATTTTGAAATTATTCAAAAATATTTTGTTTACCAAAATATCGACGATTTTTAACAAAATTTCATTCCCAGTGCATGTGCAAGCGTGTGATGCAGTCATTCGGCAATACTTCGCACCACCAATTGTTGGAAACGACACTCCAGTAAATGCACAATATTATTAATACATCGTCAAATAGGAAAACCATGTTACATATTGCAATATTAATGTTTCAATGATTTTCTTACGCGGAAGCTATTGCTTTTGAGTTACGAAAATATATGGCTCACCGATACGCACAGGAAAATGTTGAGTGTGGTGATAAAATCTTTGGATGTCGTGACAAGTCGTCTTTAACCAGATATTTCTCATTCAGATTAAGTTCGTAGTGCCCTGCGTTTTCTTTCTCTGGTATATAGCGTTAGAATCCCCGAGTTTTAATGCATGTGATTCACGCTATTCTAATCTACGGCATCTCTCTGATACGGAAGTAAACAACTCTTTAGTTACAGTCATTACAGAATCAACGAGGTCATTACCGATTCCTCAATTTCTCGAATGTTCGATCAATATTGAGTGCGAAATCGCAAATGATAAGAAAATTCTGAAAATTTGGTATTTTTTTGTATGAAGCATTTAAGAGATCGTGGAAAAATTTCACGACCATTAGGAAGCTCGTTATTGAACAATTACCATTAATAAATTAAATGTAGCCAAATTTTGTTTTATGAAAACTGGTATAACTTTGCGATAAGTTTTTTTTTTTATCTCTCAATTTTATAATATCCACAATATCCTCAAAGCAACGGAACCAAAACGAAGTTTATTGATAAATATTTTTTGTATTTGTTTAAAAAAATTGTTCTTAACAAAATGTTGATTTTTTAATAACGAGTTTCCTAATCGTCGTGAAATTTTGACACGACCTCTTGAATACTTCATACAAAAACATACTAAATTTTCAGAATTTTCTTATCATTTTTTAAACGAAGTTTATTGATAAATATTTTGTGTATTTATTCAAAAAAATTGTTCTTAACAAAATGTTGATTTTTTAATAACGAGTTTCCTAATCGTCGTGAAATTTTGACACGACCTCTTGAATACTTCATACAAAAACATACTAAATTTTCAGAATTTTCTTATCATTTTTTAAACGAAGTTTATTGATAAATATTTTTTGTATTTGTTTAAAAAAATTGTTTTTAACAAAATGTTGATTTTTTAATAACGAGTTTCCTAATCTTCGCGAAATTTTGACACGACCTCTTGAATACTTCGTACAAAAACATACTAAATTTTCAGAATTTTCTTATCATTTTTTTAACGAAGTTTATTGATAAATATATTTTGTATTTATTCAAAAAAATTGTTCTTAACAAAATGTTGATTTTTTAATAACGAGTTTCCTAATCGTCGTGAAATTTTGACACGACCTCTTAAATACTTCATACAAAAACATACTAAATTTTCAGAATTTTCTTATCATTTTTTAAACGAAGTTTATTGATAAATATTTTTTGTATTTGTTTAAAAAAATTGTTTTTAACAAAATGTTGATTTTTTTAATAACGAGTTTCCTAATCGTCGTAAAATTTTGACACGACTTCTTGAATACTTAGTACAAAAACATACCAAATTTTCAGAATTTTCTCATAATTTTTTATTTCAGTCCTCAAGGAGGTTAAAGTTGATGATAGAATTCTCAAAATTTGGCATGTTTTTGTATGAAGTATTCAGGAGGTCGTGCGCAAATTTCACGACGATCAAGAAGCTCTTTAATGAGCAATTACCATCAACAAGTATCACAGGTACTCAAAATCCTTAAAATTACAGCTTTCGGTGCTTTTGAAACTAAAAGACAAACGAGAAACTGAAATTTCAGACTCTTCGATCTCATAATTTCAAACCCGGCATATTCATCTGTCACACCCGTCACTCCTCGAGATTGTCCATCAAAATTTGTGTATACGCTCAAGAAATAAAGTACGAGACGGTGCTCGGTTTATGGGCGTTTGCAGAAAGAGTCATCACCACCAATGTACATTCTCAATCGTATTGTGTATGCATGTAAGGCGAAGATATAAGCATATTCGTATCGACAGACCGTGGTGCGTATATATCTTTCCTTAAACTTTATAGTCGGGAATGCAATGTTATAGGAGCGTAAAGAGGATTACGTGCAGCATCCGTGGACCCAAGCACGCAGCATGCGTCTTGGCAGAGCGCGCGGTGAAGAAGAAAGTCGAAGCTTCGCAAAAAAGAAAACGAAAAATGAAAAAGAAAACGAAAAAGATTCGTGGGGACCGCGGAGCTCGATGCAGACCGCCAACGAGAGAAAAAGGAGCGAAGAATGAGGAAAGAGAGATGGATAAGAGCAGCGAGGGTTGGCATAGGGGCTCGTGTAAGCAAGACAAGACTCGTGCTCTCGTCGCCAGTTGCTTGAAACCAATAAAGCTTGATTTATCGGTGTGGAAATCGAACTCGGGGTGATTTGTGGTCACGGGCCACTCTCCACCAAGCAGGATGAGGACCGCGCGGCAAAAGTGCCCTTTGGAAGGCCCTACAGCGAGGCATATGCGCGAATGAGAGAAAAAGAGAGAAAGATGGATAAATGGTACCGCGCGGACAAACCAGCGACCCTGCTGCTTCGGTGATGATGATCATGATGATCATCATGATGATCATCATCATCATCATCATGATGGCGCGACGATCGCATATGGTGGGGGGCACAAATCGAGTACTCGGGGGTACACGCTATTGCTTCGAGCGCTAGGAGGACCCTATATAAGACGATGCACCGTATCCTGACGCCCTAACACTTGCATCTTTGCTTCTTCACGCCCAGTTCGTTGGCTCATTCGATTTCCAATAATCAGCGAGTTTCAAAATATTCAGAAATTTTACACTGTGCGGTTGTCGTCCTATTTTCTGTTCTAAAATGTTGACCGTGAGTAATTTTCATTAATGGACTTTGGATTTGTTGTGATCAGACGGTTTTGTGCCTCTTTTTCGTTTTCTTTTCCTGAGTCGATTCAAGGGAGTGCTTTCCTAAGGTCTTCGGTTTATTTTTTCACATTTTTGTCCATTTGACATCGTGATGAGCTCATTAATTTAGTTAATTCAGGATTTTCATAAAATTTCGTGTAAAATTTGCTTCTTGACATGAAAACGAACAATTTTTTTTTAAGACACATTTTCTGACGTTTAGAATTTGAAATATTGAATTTCCAATTTTTTTTCTCACCCAAACGCGTGTAAATCGAAGTCACGTTTCGTTAAACTTTGGATTTGTTGTGATCAGACGGTTTTGTGCCTTTTTTTCGTTTTCTTTTCATGAGTCGATTCAAGGGAGTGCTTTCCTAAGGTCTTCGGTTTATTTTCTCACATTTTTCTCCATTTTTCCATCATGATGGACTCATTACGAAGTTCCCAAAGAAATCTTAGCCCGTCAACTTAAAGTATTAATATTGCAAAATGGGTTAATTGAGGATTTTCATAAAATTTGGTGTAAAATTTTCTTCTTGACATTAAAACAAACAATTTTTTTTTAAGAAACATTTTCTGACGTCCAGAATTTGAAATATTGAATTTCAATTTTTTTTCTCATCCAAACGCGTGTAAATTGAAGTCACGTTCGTTAAAAAGTTGCAGGAAAAAAGCAAAAGAATCGCGACTCCAAAGTGCACGCGTTTGGATGAAAAAAAAAATTGGAAATTAAATTTCTCAAATTCTAAACGTCAGAAAATTTTTCGTCTCCCAGAAAAGTTGTTCGTGTCAACGTCAAGAACGTTACGAGAAATTTTGAGAAAATCCTAAACGTTATCGAGCGCCTGGATGTAGGAAACGAATTTCGAGCCAGAAACCGAGAAATGACAAACAATTCGACCAGCAGACGCGACGACGCGTTTATTAATCGCAATTGCTTATTGTCGTTCGCGCGTCTCAGGTGTTGCTGATGATCAGCTGCTTTTTTGGGCTCAACTGCGCCTCCCCGATTGCCAATTATTGGCTGACCCCCATAGCATCGTTAAATCAGTATCACACTCAAGATGGCTCGGGCTCGTATCGATACGGATACACGGGACCTCATCACGCGAAGATGGAAACGAGATCGAACGGAGTCACGCAGGGTGGTGAGTTCGAAAAGTCGTACAACTCTCGTTATTAGTTGATTGGTTCGTATGTCCAATGCAGCAGCTTCTATGTTTGTATCGATGTAATAAAAACGAACGTGGTGAAGCCTCGTGGCAACTAATTCAAAAGAAATTTCCAACAACTTCTTCCCGTGGGTTCTCAATAACAAAGTTCGTAGTAAAATCGTTGTGGGTGAGAAATTGCGATCCTCGCGATGTTAAAAGTTCGCGGACCGTCATTTTTTTTATGGGTTGTGTGAACCATTAACTGGGATGCTGGCTCGTTTGAAACTTGGAAACATCGAAAGATGGAGCCATTTTATTCTGTAACTGGAATTGTTGTTTTTTACGAAATTTTAAGAACTCTATGATCATTAATTTAACCACCTTGAGGGTTGGAATAATAAATGATGAGAAATTCTGAAAATTTAGTATGTTTTTGTATGAAGTATTCAAGAGCTCGTGTCAAAATTTCACGACGATTAGGAAACTCGTTATTGAAAAATGAACATTTTGTTAAGAACAATTTTTTTAAACGAATCAAAAAACATTTATCAATAAACTTCGTTTAAAAAATGATAAGAAAATTCTGAAAATTTAGTATGTTTTTGGATGAAGTATTCAAGAGGACGTGTCAAAATTTCACGAAGATTAGGAAACTCGTTATTAAAAAATCAACATTTTGTTGAGAACAATTTTTTTAAACGAATACAAAAAATATTTATCAATAAACTTCGTTTAAAAAATGATAAGAAAATTCTGAAAATTTAGTATGATTTTGTATGAAGTATTCAAGAGCTCGTGTCAAAATTTCACGAAGATTAGGAAACTCGTTATTAAAAAAACAACATTTTGTTAAGAACAATTTTTTTAAACAAATACAAAAAATATTTATCAATAAACTTCGTTTAAAAAATGATAAGAAAATTCTGAAAATTTAGTATGTTTTTGGATGAAGTATTCAAGAGGTCGTGTCAAAATTTCACGACGATTCGGAAACTCGTTATTAAAAAATCAACATTTTGTTAAGAACAATTTTTTTAAACAAATAAAAAAATATTTATCAATAAACTTCGTTTTGTTTCCGTTGCTTTTAGTATATTGTAGATATTAAAAAATTGAGAAGTCAAAAAACAAACTTATCGCAAAGTTGTACCAGTTTCCATAAAACAAAATTTGGCTACATTTAATTAATCAATGTTAATTGTTCAATAACGAGCTTCCTAATGGTCGTGAAATTTTTCCACGATCTCTTAAAAACTTCATACAAAAAAATACCAAATTTTCAGAATTTTCTCATCATTTGCGATTTGGGGCTCAACATCCTCAATTATTACGGTCGCGCACCTCCCCAAAAACACTTTCAGAAAGAAAAACTAAACTTGGCTCATTTTCTGGCACCCACAGGTTATTCGTACATCGATGCGAACGGAATTCTGCAGACGGTAGCATACTCGGCAGACCCGGAGAAAGGTTTCCGTGTCCAAGCGAGTAATTTGCCGAAACAAGTTTCGAGTCCTCAGCAAATAAACGAGACGCCGGAAGTGGCTGCTGCGCGAAGACGTCATCTCGAGGAATTCGAAAAAATTGCAGCCGAAAATTTGTCGCAGGCTACAGCCACGCTCAACTCTGAAGAAAACAGAAAAAAACAGGTGCAACGTGACACCATCGAAAAAACAGCATCCGGAGCTGAAATTCCGACCGGAAGTGAGCTGAAGAATCCTTTCTTGTTGAGCGGTTTGGAAGCCTCCAGAATCGAGATTCCAAAGCCTGATCCCAGCCTCTTGGGAACGGTCGAGGCCAACCGAAGAGATGGAAACTTCCAAACCGAACAACGTTATCACCAAAATACCAATTATCAAAATCTCGAAAGTCCAACGAGCGTCGTGCCCTTGCCAAGTCTTCGTGGGACGATCGTAGCTCCAGCAACGTCTGCCGATTCCTTCGTCTTGCCGATCGTGCCGTACAGACTGCTGCACAGTTCGCTCCACCACACCCAAGACTCGTTGGGCCAATACGACTACAGTTACGTGGGTGATACGAGTTCGAAAACGGAATCGCGATCGTTGGACGGGACGACGAGGGGAGCTTACAGTTACGTCGATGCTAACGGTTTGTTGCAGCAAGTCCACTACATCGCAGATCACAATGGATTCCGAGTGCTGGCAACTAATTTGCCGGAAGCCTGAGTTCCCCTTTCGTAGAGTTCTAAAATAATCAACGAGCGACTATAAAGTTTCCTTTTTCCCAAATTCTATTTTCCGATCATTTTCACATTTCAGCTGGTCGCTGCCTGTTTGATTTTCAGCGAAAACGTCTTGGACGAAACGAGCAGTTTGTTAATGGTTTTTTTTTAAGTTTGCACAATAAGCTTCGCAAATTTCGCTCGAGTACGTTCCGAATGGCAGCTTGGGATTCGTGTTGACGATTTTTGAGGTTTCTTCATGCAAGGGCACGTGACAATGCATTTATTTTTCCACGAAACTGCATTTTCTGTCGATCGTTTCGACAGAGAAAAAAATAAAAAAAAATAAAAAAAAAATAAAAAAAATAAAACGTTGCGGGTCATTACCTTAAAAAGTCGTGTACACGAGTTACGATCGGTGTGAACGTACTTGACTCGTATTTGCATACATATATTTACATACATGTATGAACCTTTGCTTTTATGTCGTAATCGTGTATGATAATATTAAAAGGTGTCGTCGGTTGGTTGCATCGCATCCTGCGTGCAATGCACGAGCATCGTCACATTCCCTTCTCGGAATAACATGAGCACACGCTCGTAGATATATGTTGGTGTGAGTTGGTACGTGTGAATTTTCATGTGTACTCGTAATTGCATCGAATGCCGGCTTTATATAATACGACGATGAATAATAAAGACAATGAGAATTTCAAATTTGATTTAGCATTCCAAGAATTCTTTTCCTCCTCCTTACCAACTTGTAAATTTATTTATTCACGAGAATCATTAAATTATTAAATGAAATTATTAATTTAAATTATTAAATTATTAAATTATTCAATTAAATTAAATTAATGAATTTTTGAATTTATTTAATTCATTGTGATTTATTAAATTTATGAAATTAATTTTTCTTTATCAAATTTATCAAATTAATTTCGATTTATTAAATTTATCAAATTTATTAAATTTATTAAATTAATTTCAATTTATTAAATTTATTAAATCAATTTTAATTTATTAATTTTTAAATTTATAAAAATTTATTAAATTAATATTTATTTATCAATTTTTGAATTTATAAGAATTTATCAAATTTATTAAATTAATTTTAATTTATTAATTTTCAATTTTATAAGAAAATTAAATAAGAAAAGTTGAAATTTTTTAATTTTTCTTCTGCGCCAATTCGCCCAATGGATTGACGAAAAGTCGTGGGCACTAGGAATCCGAAACTCGAATTTCTTCAGGATTTTTGTCTCGCCTCTTTTTTTTACGTTTTCCTTTTTTTTCGCGATGCTTTTGTTTTTGTTTTTTTTTTTCATTTTAGACCCAATTCGCGAGATCTCACATCCGGGCTAATTACATGCACTCTACCGTGATGATTTCCTTCAATTCTTCAGCCCACACCCCTCTGTCAAGCTCCGGTACACACCCTCGAAAGCTTAACGGCAACAGGCCAAAACATCGATTGTCAGACTGTCACCAATGACATGACTCTGCTCCATTAGCCCAAATGTTCAAATCGCATGTCAAACGCTCGTGCACGCGGTTTTAGGAAACAAAACAACGAGGCCCTCGAACGCCAATGTTTCTCTCGCGGCTCTTCTCAAACGATCATTCTGACGTGTTGCCCAATTACCTTTTACCACATTCAAAGCTTTCCTCGCCATGTGACTCACTCATTAGCCTTCTCTCTCTCTCCGGCACATTCAATTATGTTAAATAATGATTATTCACTCGAAAGATAAGCATTCCATGGCAATATTTTCACCAAAAAGTCTCATTGATTCGCTTCGGTCTTTCGAAGCATTTGGAGATTTAAAAAAAAAAGATTTTTTACTGGAATCTTTGAAAAATCTTTCGTGGAATAAAAATGAGCCATGAAATAAATTAAATTTGATATTAATTAGTAACGGAAATGTTTTATTGTCGATTTCGACTGTTTTTACGATTCTTACTGGCAATTCCGGAAAAAAAATGAAAAACACGATTAATAGGAATACTTTTCAGCTCACATCCGATTCTGATTTTTTCTCGTGAAACATTTATTTCTGTTCTGATTAACTTTAGTTTTAGGATGTTGAGTCCCACATCGCAAATGATGAGAAAATTCTGAAAATTTGGTATTTTTTTGTATGAAGTTTTTGAGAGGTCGTGGAAAAATTCCACGACCATTAGGAAGCTCGTTATTAAACAATTAACATTAATTAATTAAATGTAGTCAAATTTTGTTTTATGGAAACTGGTATAACTTTGCGATAAGTTTGTTTTTTTGACCTCTCAATTTTTTAATATCTACAATATACTAAAAGCAACGGAAACAAAACGAAGTTTATTGATAAATATTTTTTGTATTTGTTTAAAAAAATGGTTCTTAAGAAAATGATGATTTTTTAATAACGAGTTTCCTAATCGTCGTGAAATTTTGACACGACCCCTTGAATACTTCGTACAAAAACATACTAAATTTTCAGAATTTTCTTATCATTTTTTAAACGAAGTTTATTGATAAATATTTTTTGTATTCGTTTAAAAAAATTGTTCTCAACAAAATGATGATTTTTTAATAACGAATTTCCTAATCGTCGTGAAATTTCGACACGACCTCTTGAATACTTCGTACAAAAACATACTAAATTTTCAGAATTTTCTTATCATTTTTTAAACGAAGTTTATTGATAAATATTTTTTGTATTCGTTTAAAAAAATTGTTCTCAACAAAATGATGATTTTTTAATAACGAGTTTCCTAATCGTCGTGAAATTTTGACACGACCCCTTGAATACTTCGTACAAAAACATACTAAATTTTCAGAATTTCTTATCATTTTTTATTTCAAGCCTTAAGGAGGTAAAATCAATGATAATAGAATTCTTAAATTTTGGTATGTTTTAAAATTCTCGCCTAATAAGATGAAAAAAAAAATGAGCCCAGGAACATTCCCAGTGAAATGATTCACTCCAACAGGATAAAAATTCAATACTAAAGTTCGCATCGTTGGAATACAACGAAAAAAATATTTTTAATTCTCTATTTTCTGCCAATCAACGCATTCGTTGCAATTTTTCCAGTAAATTAAGTTTCCCAAAGGCAAAGAAGCCTCATTTCCCCAATCCTTGACAACCAGTACTCCATCCAAATTGAATCCTCCGAAAAAGCCATTTTCCTTAACATTCTAGCTCCGCGACCTCCAAGAAGCCTCGAAACCACAGGAACATAAAAACGTCGAAATAAACGGTGAATCTCAAATGCTCAGCCTCAACGTTCCCCATATTTATTAACATTATCTCACTTCCGGCTTGTCTCCCTTAAGTCTAAATAGTTATTTTCGCTTTCCATTTTTTTTCTATTACGTTTTCCACTTCCTCCTTCTTTTCTCCACGACAATAAATAACACGTACGAATAGGAGCATTTTGTGACGTTTTGCGACGACGCACAGTCCACCGTCAATATCTCGCATCGTTTCTTTTATTTCGTCGTTATTTTAGTATAGGCGCCACTTGGATTTCAACGATTTAAAAAAAAAAACGAAAAAAACAAAAAAAATCAACTTGGTTTCGAATAAACATCGATATTTTTATAATAATAATAATAATAATAATAATAAATAAAAATATTAATTATGTTGATCATGTATAACATGGTAATACATATATATATATATAGCTATACATGTATCCGTTTGACATTTATTGTTTTACATACATTCGTCGTTTGTGCGTTCGTTTTTTTTTTTTCAAATTTTTTTTTT
>JBAJMU010000003.1:19289356-19302128 GCA_037952995.1 Hyposoter didymator
TTTTTTTTACGATTTTTCGCCGCACTTTTTTTTTTCTTTTGTAATTCTTTTGTAATTCGTATACTCATTTATTCACAATTTCTTATATCACACGCAATAATATTTGACCTTATTAAAAGTTGGTCACTCGTGAAAATTTTGCGTCCATACACGATTGAGTCTTATCGAATAACGACTAGAATATGTTCAACACTCGGGCCGTAAGTCGATCGGATTTTTTTTTTTACGAATTTAACGTTCGACCGTGTCGTTTGGATTTTTGGGATTTTTTTGCTTGTTTTTTTCTAGAAGGAGCAACGCCTCGACGTTGCCGACGAGCTTCCTCTGGCTTTGGAGATTTTTCTGTGGCCAGCGGTTATAAAATTTGTTTTAATCTCATTCGGTGGCTGATCGTTCGTTAATTATCGTTTTTATTGTTTTTTAGGGACACGTCGTTGCACCGCGCCGTCAGCGCGACGTGAAACTGACCTCAGACGTCCTCGGGTCAAAGGCGACGCGGTGGGCGCCTGCCCTCACGTGCTACAGTCATCTGGAGTCACTCTGGGAATGAACGTTGTGCTCCGAACTCGGATCCAAATCGGAATCCTCGATCGATACTCCGTGGTGAGGCACGCGGATCGAGTAACTCGGACTTCTCTCGGTTCTGCAATTACGAAAATGAACACAGTGTTCATCAGCTGGAAAAAATGAAACTTTTTATCAAAATCAAACAGTTTATGCGTTTTTTTGGTTCTTTTGCAATTTTTTCTAGTCACGGGGGATAAAAACAAGGAAAATAGTGATTTTTCCACTTTTGTTAGTTTCAGCATTTTTTTTAGTCTACTCAAATTTAATTTTTGGCTATTTAAAGTAAAGAATCTTTGAAAACAAGATTTCAATATATTCTACAACAATTTTCAAGTCGAAATAATCAGTAGTTCATTTTTTATAACAATTTTTGTCACCGGGGTGCAAACCTACCCCAGGCCTAAAGCAAAATAGTGATTTTTCCACTTTTGTTGGTTTTAGCATTTTTTTAGTGTACTAAAATTTAATTTTTGGCTAATTAAAGTAAAGAATCTTTGAAAACAAGATTTCAATATGTTCTACAACAATTTTCAAGTCGAAATATTCAGTAGTTCATTTTTTATAACAATTTTTGTCACTGGGGTGCAAACCTACCCCAGGCCTAAAGTAAAATAGTGATTTTTCCACTTTTGTTAGTTTTAGCATTTTTTTAGTGTACTAAAATTTTATTTTTGGCTATTTGAAGTAAAGAATCTTTCAAAACAAGATTTCAATATATTCTACAAGAATTTTCAAGTCGAAATAATCAGTAGTTCATTTTTTATAACAATTTTTGTCACCGGGGTACGAATCTACCCCAAGCCTAAAGGAAAATAGTGATTTTTCCACTTTTGTTGGTTTTAGCATTTTTTTAATGTACTAAAATTCAATTTTTGGCTATTTAAAGTAGAGAATCTTTCAAAACACGATTTCAATATATTCTACAACAATTTTCAAGTCGAAATAATCAGTAGTTCATTTTTTATAACAATTTTTGTCACCGGGGTACGAATCTACCCCAGGCCAAAGGAAAATAGTGAATTTTCCACTTTTGTTGGTTTTAGCATTTTTTTAATGTACTAAAATTCAATTTTTGGCTATTTAAAGTAAAGAATCTTTCAAAACACGATTTCAATATATTCTACAACAATTTTCAAGTCGAAATAATCAGTAGTTCATTTTTTATAACAATTTTTGTCACCGGGGTACGAATCTACCTCAGGCCTAAAGCAAAATAGTGATTTTTCCACTTTTGTTGGTTGTAGCATTTTTTTAGTGTCCTTGAATTTAATTTTTGGCTATATAAAGTGAACAATCTTGTAAAAAAAAGCTTTCAATATGTTCTGCAACAATTTTCAAGTCGAAATATTCAGTGCTTCATTTTTTATAACAATTTTTGTCACCGGGGTAAGAATCTACCCCATGGTGGCAAGTACGTAATTCTACAGAGGTGTGGCAAGTACTGGGTAAATAAAATGCGCTGCAGAAAAAAATGGTCGTGGTGAAAGTTTCAAAAAGTTTTGGCAGGAGAACCCCGAAAAGTCTCGCGATCCTTTAAACGAGTTTGCAGTCTCGAGAAGACTCTCGAAAAGGTCGAACCTCGGAAAAAGTTGGAAAAATATCCTTGGCAAGATTCTCCTCGAGACTATTTTTATTTTTCCACACGAAATATGAAGAAAACTCCTTACCTGGCTGCTGCCAATTGACTTCCATCGCTGCCACGTCGCAGACCACTGCGTCGTCTGGTGCACAAACAATTGCATATTATTCTCTTGAATGCGAATCTAAAGTCCTTGCTGAATAACGCGTAGATGCATGGATTTATCGCAGAGTTGCAATACCCGAGCCAAAATAATACGCTGAATACCGTTGGGTGGATGCAATTTGGACAAAAGGCACGAACTAGATACATCGTGAAGAAGGGCAACCAACAGAGAATGAAACCACCGACTATAATGCCCAGCGTCTTAGCAGCTTTTGTTTCCATCCGAAATCTCTTGACCTGTAATAAACATTTATCGATCAATATATATAATTATATCAATTATAACAGTAACGTGGCCCAGCCATTTTTTAAATCAGGATTCGATCGAATTATGTCTGAAAAATAACTCTTTAAGGATTTTGAGTCCAAATTCTCAAAATTTGGTATATTTTTGTACGAAGTATTCAAGAGATCGTGTAAAAACTTCACGACCATTAGGAAACTCATTATTGAACAATTAACATTAATAAATTAATATTTAAGTTAATAAATAATAAATAAATTATTAATAATAATAATTAATTATATTAAAAATTGATAATAATAATTAGTAATATTAATAATTGATAATAATAATTAATAATATAAATAATTAATAATAATTGATAATAAAAAATAAAAATAAAATTTGTATTCAAATTTATTTTTATAGAAACTGGTATAACTTTGCGATAAGTTTGTTTTTTTGACCTCTAAATTTTTAAATATCTAAAATATACTGAAAGCAACGAAAACAAAACGAAGTTTATTGATAAATATTTTTTGTATTTGTTTAAAAAAATTGTTTTTAACAAAATGTGAATTTTTTAACAACGAGTTTCCTAATGGTCGTGAAATTTTTACAGGATCTCGTTAATACTTCATAGGAAAACGAAAAGTTTGGGGTGTTTGCACGAAATGTGAAAGGATTTTAAAAATCTTAATAATTGTTTTTATTATTTTGATAATTTTATTGTTTGTTTTTGTTTTGCTAAACAATTTGGTGGGTAACGATGAAAATGTGTGGCCGAGTTAAGCAACGTTTTGAACAACTGTTTGGTCACTGGTATTGTGTAGAGTTTACGAATTTCATTGATTTGCAAAATTTGTTTATGTTTGCGAATCGAAAATGAGATTTTCTCTCTCTCGCTCTCCGGCGCGTTTGTTGTTCGTGTGTTTGCTCGTTTTTCCGATCTCAAGAACACACTTTCCCCTCGGGGCGTGCGTTTCCATTATGCTGCGTTTCGCACACATCACCATGTGCAATTTTAATCAAATACCCCGTTCGAAATGGAATGAATCCTGCTCCCATCGTGGATGGATTGTGATCAGCGCGCCAGCAGTATTTTGTTTGCCCGCACGCTCATCATCACACCAGCCCAAATCAGTAGCTCGCTCGTTCTAATCGAATCTGAATATTTTTATCTAATTTAATTATTTTCACCATATTTTTTTTCCAGATATTGAAAACAACAATTATTTTCTGCTTCAGCGAGCCACTGTGTTAAGGGAGGACTACCGGTTTGAGAATTACCGTTCAGAATTTTTTTTTTCCATTTGGCCTCACGAAATCTTGACTGGATCATTTTCCAACTTATTATTGTAGCTAATTTTATGAAATTCCGAACACTAATTCCTAAACCTTACCAAATATTTTTTTTCATTCATTTTTTTCATTTTTTCGTTTTTTTTTTTTTTATTCTTTTTTTTCTATTTGGCCTCTCGAAATTTTGACTGGATCGTTTTCTCACCCATTACTGTACCTAATTTTATGAAATTCCAAACACTGATTCTTAAACCTTACCAAATATTTTTTTTTTTCATTTTTTTTCGTTTTTTCTATTTGGCCTCTCGAAATTCTGACTGGATCGTTTTCTAACCCACCGCTGTATCTAATTTCATTAAATTCCGAACACTAATTCTTAAACCTTACCAAATATTTTTTTTGATTAATTTTTTTTCATATTTCCATTTTTTTTTTCATTTTTTTGTTTTTTCTTTTTTTTTTCGTCTCAAATTAATCTCAAGAAAATGTATATAAAAATAGAATAAATTTACCTGAGCTTTGATGTTTCTTTTGCCCATTTTCATGACGCGTGGTTTGTCCTCGTTGCTTTGACTAATTTCTCGCAGCGAGACTTCGTCCCCGGTCATTTGACTTTCGCAGCTGCTGCGTCTACTGGGCCTTTTGTTGCTGCCGACCCTATTGATTCCACCAACCTACGAGACAATTAATTAACAACAAAAAATAATGCTCATCGATCGAAAGGATAAAAAAAAAAAAAAACGATATTTTAATGACGAATTGAAAATTTGATATTGTGTGTCAATTCATTAGCATAACATGACGTGGGTATAAAAAACAGGCGGGATTGAAAACGTCAAATTCAATGGGTTATTTGGAAATGTCCTCTTGTGGGAAGCTCTTTGACCTCTGTGTGTGTGACGCAAACTGAAAACAGATTGAAAGCATTCAAATTCAAGCTGATTAAACGTTGAATCGCAGTAGCAGCAGCACAGTGTAGTAACAATGAAGGCGTGTTGGCTGGACCGGTTAATTGAGCATATGCATAGGAAAATATGGGCTTATATCCATCGACAGAGGGAAACGAGATGAGAGAGAGAGAGAGAGAGAGAGAGAGAGAGAGAGAGAGNGGGGGAGGAGACTATTTGCGTATGGCTATTGGGCGTCCATCGTATACTAATTGACCGGCTTGTTCCGGTGGCCAGTTCTATTCTTCGCTATCCGAAATGTCATCGGGAAACTTCGGTGGAGTTCGAAATGTACCTCGTGTCCTAAGAGTCGTGCCGGAAACTTTTTGGAACGGTTTTTAAATAAATCAGTTCCACCTGGAAACATGCTATTGCAGACTTGACAATTTTTTTTTTTTTTTAACGAAAATTAAAATTTCTGCATCATTTTTTGTAAAAAAAAGTCATTTTTGGAGAATTTTTTTTTTTCGACTTTTTTTTTGTATTAAAAATTGTACGGATTAAATACGATCATCGTGGTCGTTGCTCGAGGGTTGGAAATATATTTTAGTATTCTTATTTTATTTTTTAACGATTTTTCAACTATTTATTGCCTTCCAGAGTATACTTTTTGGAACGGTTGCTAATTTAACCAGTCCCGGCTGAAAGCATGCTATTACAGACTTATTAAACAATTTTTTTTTTTTTTTATCAAAAATTACAATTTCTGCATCATTTTTTGTAAAAAAAACGTCATTTTTGGAGAATTTTTTTTTTTCGACTTTTTTTTTGTATTAAAAATTGTACGGATTAAATACGATCATCGTGGTCGTTGCTCGAGGGTTGGAAATATATTTTAGTATTCTTATTTTATTTTTTAACGATTTTTCAACTATTTATTGCCTTCCAGAGTATACTTTTTGGAACGGTTGCTAATTTAACCAGTCCCGGCTGAAAGCATGCTATTACAGACTTATTAAACAATTTTTTTTTTTTTTTATCAAAAATTACAATTTCTGCATCATTTTTTGTAAAAAAAACGTCATTTTTGGAGAATTTTTTTTTTTCGACTTTTTTTTTGTATTAAAAATTGTACGGATTAAATACGATCATCGTGGTCGTTGCTCAAGGGTTGGAAATACATTTTAGTATTCTTATTTTATTTTTTAACGATTTTTCAACTATTTATTGCCTTCCAAAGTGCACTTTTTGGAACGGTTGCTATTTTAACCAGTCCCACCTAAAAGCATGCTATTCCAGACTTATGAAACGATTTTTTTATTTTTTCATTGAAAATTACAATTTCTGCATCAATTTTTGTAAAAAAAACGTCATTTTTGCAAAATTTTTTTTTTCGACATTTTTTTTGTATTAAAAATTGCACGAATTGAATACAATCGTCATGGTCGTTACTCAAGGGTTGAAAATACATTGTAGTATTTTTATTTTATTTTTCAAAACGATTTTTCAACTACCCATCGCCTTCCAAAGTGAGTGGAGTTGATAACACCCCCAATGACTATTACGTCACAATCTGGAGGTCTGACTATCGAAGACTAATGAGTGTACGTCTCAAGTATTTCGCACATGGTCAATTTATAGCCTGAAAATGTTTGCTGCCATTTTCAAGACACCCTTGTGACATTGAGCGAAGCAAAATATGCCAATAACGACGACGACGACGATTCCACTATTAGGTCGTTGGAACGTTTTGGTATCGGAGTTAATAGCGATATTATGATTTTCGTCGGCAGCTTCTCGTTCATGCAAATTGATCGAGGTTGCCATCATCATTATTCACTATTATTGGAAAGCTCGATTGACTCAGGGCAAAGGTCAATAAGGACGAAGAATAATGTTCCACGGAATTAAAAAAAAAAAAAAGAAAANAAAAGAAAAAAAAAAGAAAAAAAAACCGATAATTATCGGATCCGTCGGAAGCTCGTAAGAAAGCTAAGCGTACAGTTCCGCAAGTTGGTTTTTGCGAAGAATGGAACTGGCGAAGCACCGAAGCTTCGTTCGTAACGTCAGAAAGGAGAGAATTAATTTCAATGTTCTCGCGTTCGAGATTCCAAGTCCAGCAAGTTCACACAAAAGCCCGAGGGGCTCAGGATCGCTGTTCAGAATTTTCGCTTCGCTAAGGTGGTCAGTAGTCACGTTCGAGAGTGGTACGACCGCAAGCCAGTGCGACGAGTGACGAGACGAGTCGACGCTTTCGTCGTAACGTTGCTCCGGAGCTTGTAACTACGAAAATAATTGCAAACTTGCGAGGGAGACTGTGACAAGAAAAGAGCGACGTTTGCATTATCGGGGATCGAGCGAGTGTCGTTTTCCTGTTGCCCATTTTGTCTCTCAGTCTTTTCCTCCCTTTTCAACAAATTTTTCCATTTTTTTTGCCTTTCTTTTCGCTCTCCATTTTTTTCCAATTTTTTTTTCATCGAGTTTCCTTTTTTTTTCTCATTGTTTCATTTTCTCTCCCTTTTTCTTGCCATTTTTCATCCCCCACTCCCCATTCTTCCCTTCCCAATTTCTCAACATTTTTTTTCTTTTGCTCCACTGAACCTTTTCACCTGATCCAAGAAAGAAAAATCTTCTCGGAGCTTTCAGTTTATTTCAATCCGATAAAATGTGCAAAACGTTGGAGCACTTTCTTCGCCTTCGGTCTCTCACTTTTCATGGGGGATATACCTACTGGCTCTGTATCATTTTCAACTTGGCTTATTCTCCCTTTTACCGCGCTCTTTCCTCGCCGGAAGTCAAGAGCTTTTCGCAAAAGAAGCTTCTCGAGAAAAAAGCTGTCAACGGAAACTCTAAACGTCATATCCTCGCGCTATTGAACAAATCCTATTCATTGGGAACTCAAAACAAGATGCACGATGGTGCTCGGATCACGCTCTATAAGGAACTGGATTTTTTACTCATAGAGGAACCTCCGAGCATCGTGCATCTTGAGCATCTTGAGCAAGCGATCTGCATCGTTTTTTGTAGTTGCATTTAAATTTTATAACTTTGACAACTTTTCTGGAAAGTTAAGAGGACGTACAGACTTGTACACAATATTTTACAAAATTTGCAGAAATTAGAGCGGTTGGGCGATTTTTAGAAAAAACTCAAATTTTCGTAAAATTCGAAAAATCATAAAATCTAAACCGTTCAACCGATTTTTCCCAAATTCAATACCAACCTTCCTATTATGATACTCTACGTATAAAAAAAAAAATTAGTAATGAATCTTAAAATTTGCGGAAGTTAGAGCGTCGACACGGTTTTTTTTTTTAAATTCCAAAATTCCGTAGAATTCGTATTTTTCTAGCAATTCCAACAACTTTTCTAGAAAGTTAAGAGGAACTAAAGACTCATGCACAATATTTTACAAAATTTGCAGCAATTAGAGCGGTTGGACGATTTTTCAAAAAACTCAAATTTTCGTAAAATTCAAAAAATCATAAAATCTAAACCATTCAACCGATATTTTCCAAATTCAATACCAACCTTCCTATTATGATACTCTACGTATTAAAAAAAAATTAGTAATGAATCTTAAAATTTGCGGAAGTTAGAGCGTCGACACCCTTTTTTAGAAAATTTCAAAATTCCGTAAAATTCGTATTTTTCTAGCAATTCCATCGTCACACAGCTTCCTCTTTGAAGCAAAAATGCAATAAATGCAGAAGATGAAGAAAAAAAATAAAAAAATAAAAAAAAACATAATTTTTCAAGGAAAATCGTGATTTTTCATTATTCGTGAAACATTCCATTTCATCAGAGGAATATTTTTATTATACAAAATGTCAGCTCCACCCTCGGAATATTTGCTACCAATATTTCGAAGATCAAAGTAAATATTTCTTCGTTATCAAGTCTAAGTGCAGATAACGAGGCGAACAACCTTTCTGCGATAAGTTTAATCCTCACCCGGTGCCTCCCAATATAGTAACTTCCGTAAATAGCATATTACTGATTTCTTTCGACTGATTCAGCCACCAAAGCTTCCCTATAAAAGGGAATTTCTATCGAGGGTGAATTCTCGTCCCTCCTTACAAATATTCCTCGGACTGTGTGTCGCCAAGAAACGTCGTCACTCGCTTTTGTGACCGAGGGACTTTTCGAGGCATTTGTGGAAATTGTAGCGCTTGGGAAAAATTATTTGCGGCTCAATTTCCAGTCCACAAACATGTCCAAACAGTTTCATTGAGAAATTTTGCACATTGTGTGTGTTTTCGAGGACATTTTTTTTTCACTCTCTATATTTTTTGAGGGGCATTTGAAAATTACAATTTCTGCATCATTTTTTGTAAAAAAAAAAGTCACTTTTGCAGAATTTTTTTTTTTTCGACATTTTTTTGATATTAAAAATTGCAAGAATTGAATACGATCATCGTGGTTGTTGCTCAAGGGTTGGAAATACATTTTAGTATTGTTATTTTATTTTTTAACGATTTTTCAACTATTTAGTGCCTTCCAAAGTATACTTTTTGGAACGGTCGCTAATTTAACTAGTCCCACCTAAAAGCATGCTATTTCAGACTTATGAAACGATTTTTTTATTTTTAAATTGAAAATTACAATTTCTGCATAATTTTTTGTCAAAAAAAGTCATTTTTGCAATTTTTTTTTTTTTTTCGATATTTTTTTGATATTCAAAATTGCAAGAATTGAATACGATCATCGTGGTCGTTGCTCAAGGGTTGAAAATACTTTTTAGTATTGTTATTTTATTTTTTAACGATTTTTCAACTATTTATTGCCTTCCAAAGTGCACTTTTTGGAACGGTTGCTAATTTAACTAGTCCCACCTAAAAGCATGCTATTTCAGACTTATGAAACGATTTTTTTATTTTTAAATTGAAAATTACAATTTCTGCATAATTTTTTGTCAAAAAAAGTCATTTTTGCAATTTTTTTTTTTTTTTCGATATTTTTTTGATATTCAAAATTGCAAGAATTGAATACGATCATCGTGGTCGTTGCTCAAGGGTTGAAAATACTTTTTAGTATTGTTATTTTATTTTTTAACGATTTTTCAACTATTTATTGCCTTCCAAAGTGCACTTTTTGGAACGGTTGCTAATTTAACTAGTCCCACCTAAAAGCATGCTATTTCAGACTTATGAAACGATTTTTTTATTTTTAAATTGAAAATTACAATTTCTGCATAATTTTTTGTCAAAAAAAGTCATTTTTGCAATTTTTTTTTTTTTTTCGATATTTTTTTGATATTCAAAATTGCAAGAATTGAATACGATCATCGTGGTCGTTGCTCAAGGGTTGAAAATACTTTTTAGTATTGTTATTTTATTTTTTAACGATTTTTCAACTATTTATTGCCTTCCAAAGTGCACTTTTTGGAACGGTTGCTAATTTAACTAGTCCCACCTAAAAGCATGCTATTTCAGACTTATGAAACGATTTTTTTATTTTTAAATTGAAAATTACAATTTCTGCATCATTTTTTTGTAAAAAAAAGTCATTTTTGCAGAATTTTTTTTTTCGACATTTTTTTAATATTAAAAATTGCACGAATTGATTACAATCGTCATGGTCGTTAGTCAAGAGTTGGAAATAGAATAGAAGAAAAAATGCATAAAGTCTGATGGTGACGAAAACAAGTAACAAAAAAATGATCGAAAGGAAAATCTGGTGCAGGAATTATTGCAAGGAAGTATTTCGAGCGCTTGGTATTTACGGAAAATATAACGGGGATCACAACGTAAATAAAATGTCTCGGGTTATTATCGGTAATCGAAGGAATCTCAGGGAACGTCTCAAGAACGGTATGTATGAGGAAGAGTGTTGAGTACGCAGAGAATGTATGAAGAGCGGACTGAGAAGGGAATTCGAATAATGCAAACGTCCGAGTCCTTTCCAACGTTGTGCAGATTGTTGGAAATTGCTCAATTAATTTATATCTGTATCGATCATTTCTTGCCGAGTGTACAGGGCGCTTCAAAGGTTTTGGGCGATTTCTGTGCACGTTTTTTTTTTTCTTTTTTATTGAAAATTTCAATTTTGCATCATTTTTTGTAAAAAAAAATAATTTTCGGAAAAAAAAATTCGACATTTTTTTTAAATTAAAAATTAAATACCAATTGTCGTGTCAGTGATGAAATAAAAATTTTCGTATTGCGAATATTCATTTTTGCATCATTTTTTGTAAAAAAAAAAAAAAAATTCGAAAATTTTTTTTTCGACATTTTTTTTTTAAATTAAAAATTGAATACGAATTGTCGGTTGAGTGATGGAATAAAAAATTACCTTCAAATGAGTATTTCTTGAGCTTGGACACAACTGACTCTGCGTTTGTCCATTGCTGTAGTGAACCGAAACCTGGGAGCATCTGGACGGTGTGCGTTCAAGAGTATTGCACTTTGTGTTGAGGGTCTCGGTGCTCGGATACGACACCGAAATTTTGATTCTTTCACGCCTCATCGAACTTCTACCGGATTCGGGACTCCTCGGACTTCCGTTGTTGCTGCTGCTACCGTTGTAAACGCTTCCACGTCCTCTGTGTATCCTGAGCGTTAAACGTTGCTCGTCGAATCTGCGTATCGATCGCCAATTAAATTCCCATTTTCGTTATTAAATTATAGAATTTTTCGTTCGATCGTTCGTTTCTTTGTGTATTTTCTTTATTTATTTTTAATTAATGTAAAAAAAAATATTATCTAAATTAAAATAAATATTTTGTTGAAAATTAAAATTCAAAAAAGAATTATTTGAAATTAATTGAAAATTAAAATAAATATTTAATTTAAAATTTAAATTTAAAAAAGAATTATTTGAAATTAATTTGAAATTAATATAAATATTTAATTCTAAATTAAAATTTCAAAGAGAATTGTTTGAAATTAATTTAAAATAAAAATAAATATTTAATTTAAAATTAAAATTAAAAAAAGAATTATTTGAAATTAATTTAAAATTAAAATTTAAAAGAGAAATATTTGAAATTAATTAAAAATTAAAATAATTATTTAATTTAAAGTTAAAATTAAAAAAAGAATTATTTGAAATTAATTTAAAATTAAAATTTAAAAGAGAAATATTTGAAATTAATTAAAAATAAAAATAAATATTTAATTTAAAATTAAGATTTAAAAAAGAATTATTTGAAATTAATTTAAAATTAGAATTTAAAAAAGAATTATTTGAAATGAATTTAAAATTAAAATTTAAAAAAGAATAATTCGAAATTAATTTAAAATTCAAATAAATATTTAATTAAAACTGAAAATTTGAAAAAGAATTATTTGAAATTAATTAAAAATTTTAAACTCGAGTTCTCATTGTTTTCCTGATTTTTTGCTCGCAGAGAGAACGCGAACTCTTGCTCTCCTGGCTCATAGCGATTATTTCGTGTGTTTTCTTTAATAACGCAACTTCCCGATATTTTACTACGTCGCACGGAACGACTGGCTGAAAACAAATTGCTCCATTCAGAGCCAACTTGCCAGTGAAGATGAAGAACCGAGAGAAAAAGCGAAATAGAAAAAGTAAGAAGCAAACAGGAGCTACTGCGGGAGGACGACAATTCGAGTCTTTTGTCTCATCTCTCTGTACATTCGTTTCTCCCACACCCACACACATTCGTTTCTCGTACCCACATCCAGGGTTTCATTTTCAGGATTTATCTACCTCGTTCGCTTTTTCGTTTTCCGCATTCTTTAGACGCCCCAAGGCTCTTTTCGTTTTTTTTTTATATTTCCAGCAATCTCAGCCTTTATTTTCAACGTTACACAAGGCTACTCGCAATCTTCTCTCTCTATAGATTTAAGTCTCTGCTCCAAAAATTGGTTTCGGCTGCTTTTCACCTCGAAAGCACTGAAACGCAATTGCTGGATTTTTCAGAGAATCAAAAAGAATCAAAAAGTATCAATGACACTGGAGTTAGCAACGTTGAGGTCCAACGAAAAAAACGTTTTTCTATTAATTTTTTGCTAAATTTCAAGAACCATGACAATTTTCGTACCGCACTTATTTATTTTATTTATTTTATTTATTTTATTTATT
>JBAJMU010000003.1:19303405-19319117 GCA_037952995.1 Hyposoter didymator
ATTTTATGAATATTCATAAATTAATAAAATATTTATAAATTAATAAAATAACTTTAAAAATATATATAAAATAATAAAATGATTAAATTATATTATTTTTTAGTTTTTATTTTTTTATTTTAATATAAATAATATATCGAGTCTCTAGATAGTCATGCATTGAAAACGTACCTTGAGCCTAGCATCTTCGAGCCCTTAGTCGTTCGGAAGCCTTGATTGATCGCCTTGGTTGTAGATACCGCGGCTTTGTAAATTCTCCAGTAGAAAAACAGCATGACTAGCATCGGTATGTAGAAGGAACCGAGGGCACTGGAAATAGAAATGACAAAAAAAAATTCGATGAGGAATTTTTCAAAGTTTTTTTTTTTTTTTNTTTTTTTTTTTTCTTTAGAAAAAAAATGAAACGTCAAAATCGAAGCAGATCGTCGGGAAAATTGACGTGATTTTTGGGACACTGGATATGCACGTGGAACACCCTCGAGACTACTTGGGGCCGAGTGTCGGGAATGCGCGAGTCGAATATTAATTGTATCTAATCGACATCGCTGAGGCGGTATACGTGTGTTAAGGGAAAACGCTCGTGCACGAACTCTCGGATATTCGCAAGTTGCACGAGTGCTCGGCCTAGTCCCTAAAGAGCCACAGGCACACTGGGAAAATTAATGCAACCCTAACAGCAACAGGAACATACGCATCTTGTTGAGCTTTCGAGTCACGTTCGTCTATACACTTGCCAGGCCAATTTTTTCATTCCGAAAGGGATACATTGTTAATTAGGTGGCATTAAAAATTGAAAGGACGTGATTGGTTCGCGTTATTTAACTGCTTCGGCATCTGTATGTTGAAATTTTGCTTTTTGCACGTAGAATCACGGGTTGCCTTGTCGCGAATCTCATTATTGGATGAAAATTTGATACTTTTTTAATTAGACTTTCTAAATATGCAAGAAAATGCTTGCAATTTCGTTAGAAACTGGAAATTTTGCTGACGATTCCGTTAGAAACAAAATTTACTGCCAGAATAACGAAAATTTTGGAATTATCAAAAAATATTTAGTTCGATACGTTCGACTAAACGTTTTTTTGAATAATCCCAAAAATTGTGTCATTGCGGAAAGGAATATTCTAGAAAATCTTTTCGGAAGCTAATTTTTGTCTTTCCAATCGTGAATTTTACTGACGATTTCGTTGGAAACAAAATTCACTGCCAAAATAACGAAAATTTTGAAATTATCAAAAAATATTTAGTTCGATACGTTCGATTAAACGTTTTTTTGAATAATCCCAAAAATTGTGTCATTGCAGCAAGAAATATTCTAGAAAGTCTCTTCGGAAGCTAATTTTTGTCTTTCCAATCGTGAATTTTACTGACGATTTCGTTGGAAACAAAATTCACTACCAAAATAACGAAAATTTTGAAATTACAAAAATATATTTAGTTCGATACGTTCGACTAAACGTTTTTTTCGAATAATCCCAAAAATTGAGTCATTGCAGCAAGAAATATTCTAGAAAGTCTCTTCGGAAGCTAATTTTTGTCTTTCCAATCGTAAATTTTACTGACGATTCCGTTAGAAACAAAATTCACTGCCAAAATAACGAAAATTTTGAAATCATCAAAAAATATTTAGTTCGATACGTTCGACTAAACGTTTTTTCGAATAATCCCAAAAATAGTGTCATTGCAGCAAGAAATATTCTAGAAAGTCTCTTCGGAAGCTGATTTTTGTCTTTCCAATCGTAAATTTTGCTGACATTTCCGTTTAAAACGAAATAAAATTTTGAAAATATCAAAAAATATTTAGTGCACAGTATTCAACAAAATATCGACGATTTTTAACAAAATGTCATTCCCAGTGAAACAATATAATGTCTTTTGCCTCGCTAATGCGATGGGGCAAACTTAATTGCGAGAATATAGCGACAGAAGAAAAAAAGGCACTTAAAGGATTTTTTATTTTTCGAAAAAATGAATAATCCACGTCTGCGAGTGACGTGTAAGGATGCCAACGGTCAAAGGAATGGCGAAGGACCACAATGAGGACGACGCACGAACAAACAGAACGAGAGGAATAAAAAGACACGGTCGGAAAAAATAACAATTGAGAGCAGAAAAAAATCAAGATAAGGAGACGAAAAAAAAAAACAAGGACGAAAAAGGATGAAAAAAATGTTACTTTTACCTGTAGACGACGTAACCAGCATCGTTGGTGAGCTCGCAGATCCACGGACAAGGTTTAACCGGTATAAGGATCGTCGTCGTGTTGTACGGTCCACTGTGTCCCGATGTGACATTGTGCGGAGGATGAGACTGCACGGATGTCCCAAGTTGCAAGCAACAAAGCGAGAGGAAGAGAAAAAACGAAGGAGATTGTGGAAAAGGGAAAGAAAAAAATTAAAAAAATAAAAAAGCGTGAAATCAGGTGAAACGAGAAAGAGAACGATTATTATTGGCGAATGAACATCGGAGAAGAATCCATCGTGTTCATTTATTCTTCTGGCTCTCGTGGCTCGTTCACTTTCTTTTTNTTTTTTTTTTTTTTTTTATTTCTTTTTTTTATTTTATCCTCGTTTTTCGCTCGAATTTGCGAACAACCTCATTAAGCATAAAGAGAAGTGAGGAGAGCCGGAAGAACGGATTAATTAACCGACCCGTACTCTCGTCCGTCCTAGGTATACATACCCTCTGGTCCTTCCAACCAACAAGGGGCGGGAAACATATGACAAAGCTGAGCACCCACACCGCAGCCACTAACAATTTTGCTCTCTTTGGTGACATTATCTACGAACAAACGAATGCAATCTTTTTAGATTTTCTCTATTTTTTTACAATTGTCGAGAATGTTGAGTTTTTTCTTAGTATTTAATTTTTTCTTAACAATTCCTCTCTTCTGTGTTTTTTATTGCGGTTGAAAATTATTTTTTAAGGACGTTGTGTGGCGAGGGTCCAATGGAAATTTTTGTTTTCGATTTTTCTTACATACCACTGAAACCACTGAAAATGGTGATTTTTATAAATAAATATCGCGATTTTTACATGGTGAATCCCGCTGAAAAATTAAATAAAGCTTCTTCAATGTTGCACAAAAGTGTATGCAAAGTTTTAAGAGGCTTAACCACTTAGAAATCGAAATATTTAATGTTGAAAATTGCAACTTTTGACACATGCTCTTATGAGAAACTACTGAAAATTGTGATTTTTATAAATAAATATTTCGACTTCTACATGGTGAATCCTGTTGAAAAAATACATAAAGCTTCTTCGATGTTGCACAAAAGTGTATGCAAAGTTTCAAGAGGCTTAACCACTTAGAAATCGAAATATTTAATGTTGAAAATTGCAACTTTTGACACATGCTCTTATGAGAAACTACTGAAAATTGTGATTTTTATAAATAAATATTTCGACTTCTACATGGTGAATCCTGTTGAAAAAATACATAAAGCTTCTTCGATGTTGCACAAAAGTGTATGCAAAGTTTCAAGAGGCTTAACCACTTAGAAATCGAAATATTTAATGTTGAAAATTGCAACTTTTAACACACGCTCTTACGAGAAACTACTGAAAATTGTGATTTTTATAAATAAATATTTCGACTTCTACATGGTGAATCCCGTTGAAAAATTAAATAAAGCTTCTTCAATGTTGCACAAAAGTGTATGCAAAGTTTTAAGAGGCTTCTCCATTTAGAAATCGAAATATTTAATGTTAGAAATTGCAAATTTCAACACACGCTCTTACGAGAAACTACTAAAAATTGTGATTTTTATAAATAAATATTTCGACTTCTACATGGTGAATCCCGTTGAAAAATTAAATAAAGCTTCTTCAATGTTGCACAAAAGTGTATGCAAAGTTTTAAGAGGCTTCTCCATTTAGAAATCGAAATATTTAATGTTAGAAATTGCAAATTTCAACACACGCTCTTACGAGAAACTACTAAAAATTGTGATTTTTATAAATAAATATTTCGACTTCTACATGGTGAATCCCGTTGAAAAATTAAATAAAGCTTCTTCAATGTTGCACAAAAGTGTATGCAAAGTTTTAAGAGGCTTCTCCATTTAGAAATCGGGATATTTAATGTTGAAAATTGCAACTTTTAACACACGCTCTTACGAGAAACTACTGAAAATTGTGATTTTTATAAATAAATATCTCGACTGCTACATGGTGAATCCTGTTGAAAAAATACATAAAGCTTCTTCGATGTTGCACAAAAGTGTATGCAAAGTTTCAATAGGCTTCACCATTTAGAAATCGAAATATTTAATGTTGAAAATTACAACTGAAAATTGTGATATTTATAAATAAATATCTTGACTCCATATGGCGAGCATCACTATTCTCTTTGGGTGGTGGAAATTTGAATGAACTCTATCGACAGAAAATTTAGCATCTAACGTCCTTAAAGAAAAATCCTCTACCTTTTTGTTTGTCGCGACTGCTCAAAGTATTTTGGATAAAAATTTAGTTGCGAAGTTTATCGATGTGATTGGCCCGATGACGTCAATAGATGACGTGTTATCAATTCATTTCCGACAACGATGATGTCGTGATAAGATTCTCGGACAAGGATTCGCGTTTATTAGGGCTCATGGTAACGGTAAATCAACGCCCACATGCGATAAGAGCAGAAAAAAGATTTTCTGCTGTTTCGTTCGTAGCTATTTTTAATTTTATTTTTATTGTTGCCGCGCGTACAGCGTTGCGGGTGTTTGCGAGCCCATCCAATCACTTCAACCCCACTCTGTCCATAAACTCCGTACTCCTGTGGGATCGCTCAACAGAGTGCACGAGAGCCAAGAAAAACTCTTCTAAACCCAAACGAAACACGCGGTTATATTTTTAGCGAGTTCCAGTTGGTTAACACCATGAGAAAGCCAGAAAAGCGCTCTCCCATTTAGCGATTCAACGAACCAGTGTCTGGCTGAGCAATCACCGTTTTGAGAATCGACGTCGTTTGAGAGCTTTTTGATTTAGGAGCTTAATATCGACCACGTACTGATCGCTGTCATTTTTTTTTGGCGATTAATAATTCTTGGACTGAGAATAAAATTTTGTTAAAAATCGTCGATATTTTGTTGAATACGGTGAACTAAATATTTTTTTGGTAATTTCAAAATTTTCGTTGTTTTGGCAGTATTTTTGGTTTCTAATGGAATTTTTCAGCGAAATTAGCGAGTAGAACGACAAAAATTTGCTTCCAGAGAGATTTTCTAGAATATTTCTTGCTGCAATGACACAATTTTTGGGATTATTCAAAAAAACGTTTAGTCGAACGTATCGAACTAAATATTTTTTGATAATTTCGAAATTTTCGATATTTTGACAATATATTTAGTTTCTAACGGAATTTTCAGCGAAATTTACGCGTGGAACGACAAAAATTTGCTTCCAAAGAGATTTTCTAGAATATTTTCCGCTGCAATGACACAATTTTTAGGATTATTCAAAAAAACGTTTAGGCGAACGTATCGAACTGAATATTTTTTTATAATTTCAAAATTTTCGTCATTTTGGCAGGATATTTGGTTTCTAATGGAATTGTCAGCGAAATTTACGATTGAAACGACAAAAATTTGCTTCCAGAGAGATTTTCGAGAATATTTCTCGCTGCAATGACACAATTTTTGGGATTATTCAAAAAAAACGTTTAGTCGAACTCATCGAACTAAATATTTGTTGATAATTTCAAAATTTTCGTTATTTAGGCAGTAAATTTTGTTTCTAACGAAATTTTCAGCGAAATTTACGAGTGGAACGACAAAAATTTGCTTCCAAAGAGATTTTCTAGAATATTTCTCGCTGCAATGACACAATTTTTAGGATTATTCAAAAAAAACGTTTAGTCGAACGTATCGAACTAAATATTTTTTTATAATTTCAAAATTTTCGATATTTTGACAATATATTTAGTTTCTAACGAAATTTTCAGCAAAATTTCCGAGTGGAACGGCAAAAATTTGCTTCCAAAGAGATTTTCTAGAATATTCTCCGCTGCAATGCCACAATTTTTAGGATTATTCAAAAAAACGTTTAGTCGAACGTATCGAACTAAATATTTTTTGATAATTTCAAAATTTTTTTCATTTTGGCAGTATATTTGATATCTAACGAAATTTTCAGCAAAATTTACGATTAGAACGACAAAAACTTCCTTCCGAAGAGATTTTCTAAAATTTTTTTTGCTGCAATGACACAATTTTTGGGATTATTCAAAAAAACGTTTAGTCGAACGTATGGAGCAAAATATCAATTTTTTTCAACAAAATTTTCTTTTCAGTGATACGTTTCGATGATTAATGATCGTGATGGATTGTATCATCACAGTACTGCTTAGTCAATGCTTGATGGTATTTTTTGAATATTTTTTCGTCGCTCCGTACCAAGGGACATAATAATTCTTTGAATAATGTGCAAATGGTAATATTTCGATCTCAGTCATCTACAGCGTAGTAAGAATCTTACCAATGCCCTAATGGATCACATAATGGAGAAGACGTCGATGGCAGCTTATTACCAAGAGGCTAGACATTATTCAGAAAAAAGCTAGAGTCAGCACTGAATAATTAATGAGCCCATACATAATTGATTCAAGATTAAGTTCCTCATTGAACTGCGCACCCTTCTTATTACAGGAAGAGAAATAAAATGAAATAATTATTCATACGAATCGAGAGATTAGGCGACGACCTTGAATTCGTGACAATTGTCCAGGGCGTTGATTTTCATGAAAAAGAAATTATTCCTGAACAGCAAAGATTGCTTTCGAGGTCGTCTCTTGCCTTTGCTCCCTAGTGTTCATTTTTTTATTTCCATACTCCCCTCGTACTGCGTCGTTATTCGACAAGATTACGATCGATTCGAGCAGTGCTTTTGCAAGCAAGATTTTTTTTGTGACAGAATTTTAAAATCGACGAAAGAAAAAATTAGATGAGAAAAAAAAAAAAAAAATTCTGTCGGATTTAGCGCGTGGTCGAGTAGTTTGAATTTGAATAAACGCGGAAATGAAAAATGGTCGTTCTACTTCATATAGAGGAATGGCGTAATGTAAATGTGTGCGTTGCAAGGGATATTTTCAGTCGTTTAAAGAGCATTTGCGAGGGCGTTTCAAACGCCCCCGTTTATGAGAGAACGGGGATATATATTTCTCTACCTAGTGGTTTCAAAAGAGCAGAGGTGAGGATGCACCGAATTTCCGTATTCCATCGCACGTGGGTATGGGCCCCGCGGACATTTTATCGAGCGCGCAACTTTGCTCGCCTGCTTCCTCGGCACGTGCACACCGATATTCTCGAGCTTCAGGTGTTTTTGTTTTATCGTTGAGTTTTTATTCATTTTTTATCACTCGCCGTCAATATTCATTTGACAAACGCAAAATAAAGAAAAAAAAAAAAAAATAAGTGACAACGACGCCGGTGTTGGAATGTTGCTAATTAATATTTACAACTCAATAATCGTTCTTAATAAACGTGACTTCAATTTACACGCGTTTGGATGGGAAAATAAAAAAATTGAAAATATAAATATTTAAAGTCCAAAACGTCAGAAATTTTTTAGTTTTCATACGAGAATATTTTTCAATTTTCAAATTTTTCAATTTTTTAAATTTCTTTATTTATTAATTTATTTATTTACATTTATTTATTTATTTATTTATTTATATTTATTTATTTACTTACTTATTTATTTATTTATTTATATTTATTTATTTACTTACTTATTTGTTTATTTATTTATTTGTTTATTCATTCATTTATATATTTATTTATTTATTTATTTATTTATTTATTTATTCATTTATTTATTTATTTATTTATTTATTTATTTAATTATTTATTTATAAAATGTTTTGGTGGCAAAAACGTTAGTAAAAAATTTTGAAAAAAACCTAAATTAAGTCGGTTCGTGATATCAATACCTTAATGTTAAAAGTTGGTGATTATTTTTAAGTTTAATGAGCTCGTTCATAATCTCAATCCCCTGGGGGGAGTCGCAACGTGTTTGAAGACGAGGATCAGGATTTTGAGAGGGTTTTGTAGAGTCATCAATACGACGATGTTGGAAATATACTGATGCTTAATTATGGTTGATTGGGAGAGTTATTACCTGTGGATAACTGACGGGCCTGGTCACCGCCAAATATCGATCAAGACTTATGGCACAAAGATTAAGAATCGAGGCGGTGCACATCCAAACGTCAACTGCGAGCCAAACCGAACACCATATGTCTCCGAATATCCAGACCTATTGAAACAAAACGAAACATTGAGACATTTTTTTTTCAATTTTTATAGAAATTTCTAGAAAAAAAATAATGTGCTCTTTGAAAAGCGTGATGAGAACTGTCAAAGAAAATTCGTTGTCACATTTTTTATTTTGTGCTGCGAAATAATTTTTTTTCTTAGCAAGAAATTTTTTTTTTTTTTCATCCAAATCCATTATTTTTTTAACACAGTAATTTTTAACAGATTTTTTGCTTCGTGTGTGACAAAATATTTAGACGCGTCTCTCACACACGATATAATTATAAAAGTTGAATAATATGGCTCTGATAAATCTGGATGTTGAACGAACGTCAAGTCCTGACAACGACAGTTTTGTCTCCATCCTCAGTCGCTGGGATAAGTGGACCATGAAAATTCTTCGTCCTAAACAAACATTTTTCAACGGCTCACTTGTGTGTGGGCATTATAGGGGAAAATTTAGCTCGTTGCGTCGAGGACGAATAAGGTCGGACGCTGTGTTAACAATCGAGGCTTACTTCTTGCTACATTTTTTTCTACTTTTAACTCTCGGCATCCTAAAGTTTGTCTGTTATGGTCAACACGAAAATGGCACGAGAAGAAGTCACCGAAAATATTTGGTCGAATGTTATTCTTCGTTAACGAGTTCCAGAAAACTAAAGTATCGAGTGTCGATGTCTGAGAATCCCCAAAAATGACGTTACATATTTTCTTGTTTTCTTGAATTATTTCATAATTAAGGACGGTGTATGGAAAATTTTCTACCCATAGAATTCCTTCGAATTTGCACCACACTGAGAGAATAGTGATTTCTCATAGCTCGCGGAATTTTAAGAGGATTTACGAAGTCGAGATATTTATTTATAAAAATCACAATTTTCAGTAGTTTCTCATAAGAGCTCGTCTTAAAAGTTGCAATTTTCAACACTTAATATTTCGATTTCTAAATGGTGAAGCCTCTTAAAACTTTGCACACAGTTTTATGCAACATCGAAGAAGCTTCATTTATTTTTTCAACAGGATTCACCGTGTAGAAGTCGAGATATTTATTTATAAAAATCACAATTTTCAGTAGTTTCTCATAAGAGCTCGTGTCAAAAGTTGCAATTTTCAACATTTAATATTTCGATTTCTAAATGGTGAAGTCTCTTAAAACTTTGCACACACTTTCGTGCAACATCGAAGAAGCTTCATTTATTTTTTCAACAGGATTCACCATGTAGAAGTTGAGATATTTATTTATAAAAATCACAATTTTCAGTAGTTTCTCACAAGAGCGTGTGTTAAAAGTTGCAATTTTCAACAATAAATATTTCGATTTCTAAATGATGGAGTCTTTTAAAACTTTGCATACACTTTTGTGAAACATCGAAGAAGCTTCATTTATTTTTTCAACAGGATTCACCATATAGACGTCGAGATATTTATTTATAAAAATCACAATTTTTAGTAGTTTCTCGTAAGAGTGTGTGTTAAAAGTTGCAATTTTCAACATCAAATATTTCGATTTCTAAATGGTGAAGCCTCTTAAAACTTTGCACACACTTTCGTGCAACATTGAAGAAGCTCTATTTATTTTTTCGAAAAAATCGGTCGTAAATTTTGTTCGAAATCTTATTAATTACATAAAAAATACAGATTCCCTCGAAAAATCTTGGATTTAGACTACGTTGTTCCTTAGTCAATTTGTAAAAACTTTTTGCAATGAACTCAGGCTCGCAAACCATTTTGTATGTAAAAAAAAACTAAAAAACAAAAAACATAGATTTTAGCCATACAACGTCCTTAATGAATCAGATTTATATGGAAAATCAAAGGACACCGTACTCTTTTTCGTAAAAGGAAGTATAAAAAACTAAAATACAATGTCCCCCGGCGGAGGGACACTATATACTTCAGGATCCCAGCTCGCCATCGCTACATGCATTTTTCATGTTTCTTTAAACAAAAGCTGCACCAATATATAGCGAGAGAAGTGAAGAAGAAGGATGAGGCTAGGCGACTGAAACTTCGTGATCACTGCAACAAGACGCGCTATGAAAGAATATATACAAGGCCAAAAAAAAGGGAAGAAAAAAAGGTTTAAAGAGACTGCAACTTGAAGAATATATTGTGCAATGCGGCAAAGTCCTGGAGGAATAAGGACGCGACAAAAAATCAAGAAAAATGGCTGGCGAAATTATTTAGACTGATTCGCCTCCAAACGAAATTTACCCTCCGGCTGACGTGTGATGAAAATGGAAAATTTCATTGTCGAACGCGAGGTCCTGCATAAATTCATTAAAATGCCAAAAAGTTTGGGAAAACAGGCTCAAAGTATTATTTGATCGAGTTGACAAGGGCTCTGTGAAAAGTTTGGCTTCTCGCTCGTCGGAATCGAGATGCTGCTAGGTCAGAGAGATGAGAGGATCCATGGATTCACTTTACACCCTTGATGATAGTAAATTCAGTGGCGAGGGAGTCTGCACAAGACGATTGCGGTGCGAAGCAGCTGAGAGGATGAAAGTTGTATGATGCTGCGGTTTTCCGAGCTGGCTCGCTCGTTCCAGAGGCAACACCGTTTTCTCAAGTTGCCAAAGTCTCATATATATACGCGTATTATGTTAAATTAGCATTTCTATATATAGAGGGTGCGTGAACAGTCGAGCCTGAAATTTAGGGTGGAAGGTAAATATTCCTGAGCGAGCAAAATCCCCATGAAAATCACACACGAAACGACATGGGAAAAAAAAAATTGGGGCCTAAAATATTCGACGAAAAATCCGATCGATAAAATCTTGGCAAACCAAAAAAACTGGGGACGGAAAATTGGACCCTTAGGAGGAGCACTGATCGGAGGGACGTTACTAATGACGTTGGTTTGTTTATGGAATAACGATACAACTCGATTTACTCGATTAATTTCCCATTTTGCTTCTTCGTGGAGGAAACGTGATGGTGAAAACGTTTTTTTGAAGTTTTCAATGTCAATGTCCTTGAAATTTAAGAAAAGATCGAAAAATCATATTTTGAAAAAAAAAAAAGAAAAAATTGCATTGATTATCTGAGAATTTCGTTGGAATTGCTAGAAAAATACAAATTCTTTGGCATTTTGAAATTTTCAAAAAATCGATGTCGACAACTTCCACAAATTTTAAGATTTATTTCTAATTTTTTTTTTTTATGAATAGAGCATCATAATAGGAAGGTTTGTATTTAATTTGGGAAATGTCCTTAAAATTTCAGAAAAGATCGAAAAATCATATTTGAAAAAAAAAGAAAAAATTGCAGAGATTTTGAATTTATACGAGCTCTTGATTATCTGAGAACTTTGTTGGAATTGCTAGAAAAATCCAAATTCTATGGCATTTTGAAATTTTCAAAAAATCGATGTCGACAACTTCCACAAATTTTAAGATTTAATACTAATTTTTTTTTTTTATGAATAGAGCATCATAATAGGAAGGTTGGTATTGAATTTGGGAAATGTCCTTAAAATTTCAGAAAAGATCGAAAAATCATATTTGAAAAAAAAAAAAATGGCAGAAATTTTGAATCTATACGAGCCCTTGATTATCTGAGAATTTCGTTGGAATTGCTAGAAAAATACAAATTCTTTGGCATTTTGAAATTTTCGAAAAATCGATGTCGACAACTTCCACAAATTTTAAGATTTATTACTAATTTTTTTTTTTTTCATGAACAGAGCATCGTAATAGGAAGGTTGGTATTGAATATGGGAAATATCGATTGAACGGTGTGAATTTTACGATTTTTCGTACAAAAATCTGAATTTTTCAAAAAATCGTCTAATCGCTCCAATTTTTGCAAATTTTCCAAAAAATTCTGTAAAAGTCCGTACGTCCTCTTTACTTTTTCGAAAAGTTGTCGAAATTATAAAATTCAAATGCAAATCCAAAAATGGATGCAAATTGAAATTTGAAAATTGCTTCCGTCGCTCAAGAAGCCAAAACAAAAAAAAAACACGGTTTCTCATATAAGGAGGAAGATTCGAGCATCTTGAGGGAGCAATTTTAAAATTTCAATTTGCAGCACTTTCTCATTCACAATTTATAGAGAAACGTTCTCATTGCTTGACAACGATACACAAACCTAAGGCTAGACTATACGTCAGTGCAGAGAGCACCATTGCCACTCGCTAGTCCTTCCCAACCAGCAGTTTGCATTAGTGGTTACGAGACCGCGAGTTATGGCAAGTTAGCGCCGATGGAAACCCTTGTGGGCCAGGTAAATGACTCTCTGATTAATAATCAACCAGCTCAGTTGATGCTCATCAGCTCTTTAAAAAAAAAAAAAAAAAAAAAAAAAAAAAAATTCTTCAAAAAATCAATAAAAACGAAAAAACGTAAAAGCCCCACGTCGCATCGTCCTAGCTCCGAACAATCGAAACTTTGCATGCCAATTTCTTAAAGGAGCGAATTCCGAGAGTAATGAAATCGAACGAGTTGCAAAAAAAAAACGAGTTCGCCCAAGAAATGCGAATAAAAAAGTAATAAAATGAAAAAAAATCGCCAGCTTTATGGGAGATTCGTTTGAAGGTGCGAAACCTTTAGTGCACGTGGTTCTATGCTATCGAAACGTGTGCCGAGAATAAAGGAACAGGGTGGTGCATCGGTGAGGGTCCTTAAATCACTAAACTCATTGACCTAATGAACTCGATGCCTCTCACTCTTGCATTTGCTCTACAGAATGAAAAAACGGGGAGGAAGCAACAAGAGGAAAGAAAAGAAGATAAAAAGCATAATGCTAACAATACATGAACAGCGAACATCGACGAAAATCACAAAAGCCTTGGTACAACGGAACGTCAGGCGATGGGATCGATCGGTCAACGATAACAAACGAGTGTGCACGATAAAAAAAAGCGTGCAACAGCATTCTCTTCGAGATCGATTTCCCTGGCTCACACACACTACGAAATTGCTTCAATTATTATACACAAGATTTTCAATACTGAAAAGGAGAAAAAAACGTAAAAAAAATGGATTTTTAAATTTTTTCAGTGCAGGACGTTGCAACAGGATTGATTCAGGATTTTCTTCGAATTTTTGTTTAAACGTTCTTGCCATCAAAACGAACAACTTTTTTATGAGACGAAATAAAAAAATTTCTGACGTTTAGAATTTGAGAAATTTTATTCACAATTTTTTATTTTTCCCATGGAAACTCGTGTAAATTGAAGTCGCGCGTTTCTTTTGTTTTTTTGTTGTTGCAACTTGTTAACGAAACGTGATTTCAATTCACATGCGTTGAGATGGGAAAATACAAAATTGGGAATTAAATCTCGCGAATTCTAAACGTCAGAAAATTTTTCTTCGTAGGAGAAAATTGTTATAAAATTAAATACTGATAAAAATATAAATTATTGATTTTTAAATCATTTGAATATTAAAACTAAATTCTTTAATAGATGCAAATTTCTGATTTAAAAATTAATAAATTAATAAATTAAAAAAATAATCAATTTATTGATTGAAAAATTAATTAAAAAATTAAAAATTTAATAAAAACATGTTTTGGTTCCAAGAACGTTTATAAATGAATAAATGAATAAATTAAAAAATTTAATGAAAAAATCAATAAGAAAATAAACAAATTAATAAATTTGAAAAAATAATTAATTAATTAATTGAAAAATTAATTTAAAAAAGTCAAAAATTGATACAAAAATGTTTTGGTGCCAAGAACGTTTATACAAAATTTTCAAAAAACCCTAAAAATCGTTTCGTGATAGTAATTTCTCAATCAAATTTCCGGAATCGGTTTTTCCTTTTTTTTTTCGAATGGCGTGAATGCATAAGATCGAAAACTTTTCGAAAAAGTTAATTCTCGTCTCGAATTTGCAAATTTTTGGAGTTGTTCACGAAAATGTTTGTAAATCTTTCCAAAAATGGGAATCTGAGTTTTAGATTTCTTGGGGCAGTGACGTACCTTAAAAACCTCCCAAGTCGCGCTGAACGGCAAGACGGCGACTCCAACGAGAAGGTCGGCGACCGCCAGACTGACTATGAACATGTTGGTGACGTTTCTGAGCTTGGTCGTGTGGTAAACCGCGAGGATGACGAGAACGTTGCCAAGTATGACCATTACGTCGACGATTGCGAGTACGACGAGGGTTGCAACGATACCAGCCCCTGACCACTCGACATCCTCGTACAAAGCGGTACAAGCGGTAACGTTAAGGTCCCGCATCGCCGCTTTCAACGCCTTCGAACCTTATTCTCGGCGGCCCACATAACGCCGGGCCGATCGCACAGCGCCCTCTCGCGACGTCGCTTATTATTCTCACCCCGGATAATTATTTTGTTCCCTTAATTTTTTCACCTTCTCATTTTTTCCCAATTTTTCATTTTGTGGTTTTTTGTCGAGGCAAAAAAAAAAATTGCCTTAATTTTTGGCCAGAAAATTCCCCAAATTTCCTGCTTCGAAGTTTTTTTCTTCACGTTCCCATATTATCAAGTTTCCCAAAGTCCTTTGGGAGTATATTTGCGTCTCTGTATCGCCTTCGAACCTTTGACAGTTTTCCAACGTAACAGCTCCAATATCATTCCTCAAATTCGCTCAATCTGTCAGACTTTTCGTCACTTTTCTTTTTTCTATTTATTTTCCAATTAAAAATCACGAACGTTGTGATTTTTTTTGCTCTTTGGTACAACACTTTGGTCCACGGAAAATGCACGTTTCTTCGTGCACCACCACAACTCGTCTTTTATTTTTTTTTCAGCTCGAGGAGAAAAAAAAAGAAAAATTAAAAATTCACCAAATAATTATTTGCAGAATATTCAGATTTTTTGAAATATTTATTAATCAGTCTTTCGAACGTATTATTATTGTTAATTTCATGATTTTTATTATCGTTTATTATCAACATTTATATCGGTGTATAATTTTGAGGATTATTATTATTTATCGATATTCTGTTCAATTCGCTAAACAGAATTTTATTAATCTCGCCACATTGGGTTTACAATTAATTGATTAATTTATTTTTAATAGTACGAACTTTCCGTCTATTATTTTAATCACAGCCAAGTAAATAAATTTTTTAACAGAATAATGAGGTTTTTAATTTACATCGTGAGACCCACTTCACCAGAAAATTTTCACTACCTTTTTATTTCCTACGAATAACCATTTTTTTTTCAAATTTATTTTCAATTTTTAATTTTTTCTATTTTCAAGGCCAATTAAACGATTTTTCGATACTTCCAATATTGAAGATATCGTAACGGTCCGAGAGTCCAGTTGTTCCTCTGTCGTTTCACCCCTCGTTGCATCTTTTATTAATCACTTTTGGTAACGAAGCTTTTTTTTTTTTTTTTCTCCGATCTTTGTGCAAATTTTTCGTTCCTCACAGTTTCTCGTGAGCTATTCGAGACTTTATTATTTTTTTCCGCGGGGTCGAACGAAATGTTTGATTCAGGCGATTGTCGTTTCTCGAATCTGGAAAAAAAAAAAAAAAA
>JBAJMU010000003.1:19319481-19330284 GCA_037952995.1 Hyposoter didymator
TTTTCAAAAAGGGCGAATAAAAAATCGTCCAGAAACGCTATCGACGAGGACTCTTCACGAGGACAAGCAGGGTGACTCCCAGCATCACCTCAAATTGCCAGATCTTCGAAAACGCGGCTGAATTATTCGGCACCACGGGGTCGAAATTTTTAGATTTTTTTTTTTTTTTCGAAAAAAGCGAATAAAAAATCATACGAAGTGTCTGAGGAAGCCAAAAAAGAAAAAGATAGTTCCTCATTGACGAAGCTGTGACCATGAACGTTTTTTTTTCCCCAATTTTCAAAAAGGGCGAATAAAAAATCGTCCAGAAACGCTATCGACGAGGACTCTTCACGAGGACAAGCAGGGTGACTCCCAGCATCACCTCAAATTGCCAGATCTTCGAAAACGCGGCTGAATTATTCGGCACCACGGGGTCGAAATTTTTAGATTTTTTTTTTTTTTTCGAAAAAAGCGAATAAAAAATCATACGAAGTGTCTGAGGAAGCCAAAAAAGAAAAAGATAGTTCCTCATTGACGAAGCTGTGACCATGAACGTTTTTTTTTCCCCAATTTTCAAAAAGGGCGAATAAAAAATCGTCCAGAAACGCTATCGACGAGGACTCTTCACGAGGACAAGCAGGGTGACTCCCAGCATCACCTCGAATTGCCAGATCTTCGAAAACGCGGCTGAATTATTCGGCACCACGTGGTCGAAATTTTTAGATTTTTTTTTTTTTTCGAAAAAAGCGAATAAAAAATCATACGAAGTGTCTGAGGAAGCCAAGAAAGAAAAAGATAGTTCTCCTCACAGAGGAAGATTTGAGCATCGTGTTTTTTTTCTCTATTCGTATTTTTTGCTAAATTGTTGAGAGATTTGGACGAGAAATAAAAATCTCTGTTCACAAAGCGTCACGATCTCCCTCAAAATTTCATACTCACGTGTGAATATTTACAACAGTGTAAATCTTGAAAACTCGAGTTAATACTCTGGCGAAAAGGTTGAGAGGAAACATACGCCGAGGACACTGCGAGATTCGAAGAGAGTCACAATTACGTTTGAAAAAAAATGCAGCCACAGCGAGCTCGTGAAAAAAACATGCAATATGGAAGGATTAGTGCATGCGAGACGTTGGGCGCGAAGCTTTGGTCGAATGCTGGATGGAAATGTAATTTCCACCGTGGCATAAAGAGACAGACCGAGAAATATGAAAAGATAAAAATATATTTTGTGTCCATGATGCACGAAATGTGATTTGCTTGCAAATGAAAAATTAGAAAACAAAAAGTTTGTACGTAATTTTAAAAAATTGCAGGTTCGAATGATTTTTCTTGTTGAATCAATAATTCTGTCTCAATGATTGGAAACCATCTCCCAGGCTCTGCCAATTTGTCGATCTGCACAGAAACATTGGCTGTTACTAATTAATTAATATTTCATTAGCAAAGGAACGTTTCTAAGGACTTTTCCTGCTTCCACACTGGAAAAGGAATTTTGTTAAAAATCGTCGATATTTTTTTGAACACGATAAACTAAATATTTTTCAATAATTTCAAAATTTTCATTATTTTGGCAGTAAATTTGGTTTCTAATAGAATTGTAAGCAAAATTTACGATTGGAACAACAAAAATTTAGATGCTGGTTACAAAAATCATGAGTTTTTATGAAAATAAATTAATATCTTGCTTAGAAAAAAATGTACTTTGCAGCAAAAAATAAAAAATGTGTCAACAAATTTTTCTGATGCAGTTCTCATCACGTTCATTAGAAAGCACAGTAATTATTTGGAAAAGGAATTTTGTTAAAAATCGTCGATATTTTTTTAAACACGATAAACTAAATATTTTTTAATAATTTCAAAATTTTCATTATTTTGGCAGTAAATTTGGTTTCTAATAGAATTGTCAGCAAAATTTACGATTGGAACAACAAAAATTTAGATGCTGGTTACAAAAATCATGAGTTTTTATGAAAATAAATTAATAAATTTATTTTCTATATAATAATAATATAAATAATATATTAATATTAATATATTATTTATCTTATTTATATTATATATAAAATATATAATATATATATATATATTATTTATATTATATATATAATATATAATAATAATATAATAAAATAAATAATAAAATAAAAAAATAATAAGAGAGGCAGTGGCTCAGTGGTAACGAGCCCGGCTCCCACCCAGGAGACCCGGGTTCGATTCCCGCCGACACCAATGGATTTTTCTAAGTGTCCCAAGCTGTACTCTCTGTGGTTCGGAACCCACGTGAAAAAGTAGGTCCATGTGTGCGTAGTGGAGAGGAGACAAATGGGGAAGTGTGAGTGGTGGAATAGGATGAGAGAAAAAGGTGGAATAAAGATGAAAGAAGGGGGTCAGAGGAAGCACACCATGTAAAAACCCGCTAAGGGTATGCATGTAAAACTCCACTACATACATACAATAAAAAAATAATATAAAAATAATAATAAAATAAAAAAGAAAAGAAAGAAAATAGATCTTGCTTAGAAAAAAAATGTATTTTTCAGAAAAAAATAAAAAATGTGTCAACGAATTTTTCTGATGCAGTTCTCATCACGTTTATTAGAAAGCACAGTAATTATTTCCAAAAATCTCTACAAAAATCATGTTTTTTTATCCCTGTGTAGAGATGGCAATAATTCTCTATGTACTCGGCTTAAATGCTCTTTTGTCTCGAAGCCTCGTATCAATGTTAAAATCGCTCCTACGAAGTGCTTTTCTATCAGCCATAAAACTATTTATGAGCTATTCCAATGGAAGTATAGCAACAGCTGCCAGAACGTGCAACGCGTTTATGCAGGTCGCGTCGACTAGCTATTACGACGTGCCCTTTAAGGAGGGGTCGTACGGGGTCTCACACAATAGACAGAATTCTTTGACATTAAAAAACCGAATTGACTAGAAAAAAAATTCCAAAAAGTGTATCAATTTTGAAAATAATAAATAAAAATTAAATTCGATTTTTTTCAACGAAATAAAAAAATTAAGAATTTTTTTTCGCACTGCAAAGTGACGGGAAATTGTGCTTGTTTTTTTTTTAAATTAATTATTTCGCCACTGTCAAAATTTTTTTCATTTTGTGGAATAGAAATTTTTTTTCTGGCACAAAATCGATTTTTTTTTGACTCGTTAATTGTCAAATAATTGAGCAAAATCGTTCACCTCCATGTATTTAATTGAATTCGAAAAAATTTTGGATTCTGCAAGAAAAATAAATTCCCACGAATTCTGGAAAATGGATCAAAGTTGTAAAAATTGATGGAGGGAATGCGAGGTAGTTAGAATGTGATAGTCATGAAGTTAGGACGTACGAATCCCATATATACCCTGGAATTTGATCCCAGCTGAGACAAAAAATATCCACGCTGTTTCCAGGCTGGTATTACAGTCCGAAGTACCCATAAAGGGGTTCGCCAGATTGGAAGAGAAGAAACAAGTCGCGGAACTCGAGATAAGAAGTAAAAAGTGGAATAAAAAAATAATAGAAAGCGTATGAGTATCTCCGAAACTCGGGCGAGTATCTCAACCTTATTACGCGACAAGCTTCGCGACCCTCACATTTTTTAACCGACCACCATACAACCAAAGTGTGGGAGTCGAACACTCTCAGGAATTCGTAAAATCCCAATAACACGATCTGCACAGTTATAGCTTTTTGAATCATACATTTGCGGACTCAGAAATCGAACATTTACGACTTTTTTTCCTGAATTTTTGTTGCCGAATATTTTCTTCAAAATTTCAAATGTTGAATATTTTTTAAAAATTGCCACACGGAGGCTGAACGATTTTTTAGTGTCTCCGGAAACTTTTCTCACGCCTCATCATTTCTTTGTGTTAAATTTGTGCAATTAACGAAAAAAAAATGATTTTTCGATGTTTTGGGACATTTTAAGCACAAGGACAGTAAAGAATGGAAAAAAAAATTTCAACGTCACACAGCTTCCTCTATGGGGAAGTAAAAATAAAAAACGCGGGAAAATTGAGGACGAAGAGTCAGAGAAAAGTTATGCAAGGCTGGGAATGAAATTTTGTTAAAAATCGTCGATATTTTGTTGAATACGTTCAACTAAATATTTTTGGATAATTTCAAAATTTTCGCTATTTTGACGTTATATTTGATTTCCAACGGAATTGTCAGCAAAATTTACGAGTGGAACGACTAAAATTTGCTTCCGAAGAGACTTTCTAAAATATTTCTCGCTGCAATGACACTATTTTTGGGATTTTTCAAAAAAACGTTTGTTCGAACGTATCGAACTAAATATTTTTTTATAAATTCAACATTTTCGTTATTTTGACGATATATTTGATTTCCAACGGAATTGTCGGCAAAATTTACGATTGGAACGACTACAATTTGCTTCCGAAGAGACTTTCTAAAATATTTTTAGCTGCAATGACACTATTTTTGGGATTTTTCAAAAAAATTACGATTGGAACGACTAAAATTTGCTTCCGAAGAGACTTTCTAAAATATTTCTTGCTGCAATGACACTATTTTTGGGATTATTCAAAAAAACGTTTAGTCGAACGTATCGAACTAAATATTTTTTTGATAATTTGAAAATTTTCGTTATCCTGACGATATATTTGATTTCCAACGGAATTGTCGGCAAAATTTACGATTGGAACGACTACAATTTGCTTCCGAAGAGACTTTCTAAAATATTTCTCGCTGCAATGACACTATTTTTGGGATTATTCAAAAAAACGTTTAGTCGAACGTATCGAACTAAATATTTTTTGATAATTTCAAAATTTTCGTTATTTTGACGATATATTTGATTTCCAATGGAATTGTCGGCAAAATTTACGATTGGAAAGACTACAATTTGCTTCCGAAGAGACTTTCTAAAATATTTCTTGCTGCATTGACACTATTTTTGGGATTTTTCAAAAAAACGTTTAGTCGAACGTATGGAACAAAATATCCATCTTTTTCAACAAAATTTTCTTTTCAGTCCAGCCGTTGATGCATTTTCCGGATGTGATGATGGACCGTAAACAAAATCCAATGGGCGACACACTATTGTGCGGGTTCCTAAGGCCAGAAAACACCACGTCACGTTCACTGCGAAATATCTGATTTGCAACTTTGCCTACACTGCCCGAAAGCCATGGCCGAACGGAATAGTGTGTGAAAAAATGTGTGAAACGAAATGGAAAACAAAAACGTGAAAATCCATGGCAACGAACGGTTGTGTATTCTGTCAAGCGCTGGGGACCACGTTTCCAAAGGAAAAGTTGTAATTTCAACGCTGTAGGTTTTCACTCTGTGTATGGGTAGTTAATTGTGGCAGCAGATGAAAAACGCCCCAGGCAATCGCGGCAGAGAGGAGCTAGCTCGCTTGATACATATCACGAGCCATACATCGATGGGCGAGCGAAACCCACGCCGCATTCGATGGGGGAACACACAAGCGGACGAGCTTTGCGTTCTACGTTTTGTTACATTCGGTAGACTACGTTTCAAAAGATTTCCTCCCATTCGAAAAGCGTCCTTCCAGTCTTCCCGATACAGGATTTCACAAAAACTAGCTCGTTACCAAGGAAACATAGTTATAAGCTGACAAATTCATGGGGGAGGACATTTTTTTTTTATTTGCTTCTTTTGGATGCAGTAGTGCGATGAAATATATTGGAGGATTAATCCTGGTGAATCCTGTGGGCGGAGCCAAGGACCTCTTACACCAACGAATCGGTCTTTACCAGGTCTCGAGATTTCTGATAATTAATTGAACGATATTTCTTGCTCGTCAGAGGAGGAGGGAAAAAGTGAAGGAACAAGAGAATCTCTTGAGAATTTTGTACATTCGCTGTGGTCCTGCAGACTGGAAATAAAATTTTGTCAAAAATCTTCGGGATTTTGTTGAAAACGATGAACTAAATATTTTTTGAGTAATTTCAAAATTTTCGTTATTTTGGCAGTAAATTTGGTTTCTATGGGAATTGTCAGCGAAATTTATGAGTGGTACGAATAAAATTTGCTTAGGAAGAGACTTTCTACACACTGGAAATGAAATTTTGGCAAAAATCGTCGATATTTGTTGAAGACGATAAACTAAATATTTTTTTGAGTAATTTCAAAATTTTCGTTATTTTGGCAGTAAATTTGGTTTCTATGGAAATTGTCAGTAAAATTTACGATTGGAACGACAAAAATTTGCTTAGGAAGAGACTTTCTACACACTGGAAATGAAATTGTGTCAAAAATCGTTGACATTTTGTTGAACACGATAAACTAAATATTTTTTTGAGTAATTTCAAAATTTTCGTTATTTTGGCAGTAAATTTGGTTTCTATGGGAATTGTCAGCAAAATTTACGAGTGGAACGACTAAAATTTGCTTAGGAAGAGACTTTCTACACACTGGAAATGAAATTTTGGCAAAAATCGTCGATATTTGTTGAAGACGATAAACTGAATATTTTTTTGAGTAATTTCAAAATTTTCGTTATTTTGGCAGTAAATTAGGTTTCTATGGGAATTGTCAGCAAAATTTACGAGTGGAACGACTAAAATTTGCTTCCGAAGAGATTTTCCACAAGATTTCTTGCTGCAATGACACAATTTTTTGAATTATTCGAAAAAAACGTTTAGTCGAACGTCTCCAACAAAATATCGATCTTTCCAACAAAATTTTGGTTTCTGTGTAGCACACAGTTTTTGGAATACCCTCTATAAATGAATAATGTGTTTTTCCTCTCAGTTTTTTGTCAATACGTCCAGCAACAACCGGCGGAACGTTATACCAAATAAACAAAAACACAGTGACATAAATCGAAATTTGCACGATAGAAACTCGACGATCTGGACGTGAGAGAAAGGCTTTTGTTTAAAAGTCACAATATTCGTACGCATAGCCGAGTCTTTGGATATCAGCTCCCGATCTACGTTTTCAGGCGTAGAAACACGACGAAACGACGACTTTTTTTTCTGCCCGATGAATTCATGCATTTGCTCGCGTCCGTTATAATTCTCGAGGCTTTGGAAAAGAATTTCGTTTCCTTTTTAACAAAAAAACTCTCGATCGAAAGAATCGCAGTGTATCGTAAATTCTCGTGCTCGTATCAATGAATTTTTCATTTTTTTTTGTCATTTCGAATTGTGTCCTGAAAAGTGAATTTTCATTCGAAGTTGCTCGAACATTTAATGGAGGATTACGATCGTTGTAATTAGAAATTGAAGAGTTAGCCAACGATTGTTAATACTCAAGCACAGGAGGATATATGGTCTTGACACCAGAAGTTTCTCGTCAAATAACACACCCCCGCGTCGCACCCACACGAATTCTAGTACCACCAGCAGTTCGTACCCATCTCTCACGTCAACGAGACCGCGCTAACAAATATTAGCCAAGAGAAGCTTTTGCCTGGGGCTCGCCAAGTACCTATAGAGTTACCAAGAGCTGCATTCGACTAAGAGCACCAGGAGTGTGAGTGTAGCAAAGTAGAAAATGAAACACACTGACGCCTTTTGTTCTTGGATGAGGAAAACTTTGTTCAAAAAAGTGCGGAGCCTTTCATACAGAATTTCCCATTGGTTGACGATCGTATGGTAACATTTAAGAACGAAATTTGGTGGCAGACCGAACGTGGAATCTTTGGCTTCCTCATGGAGGAAGCTGTGACGTTGAAATCTTTTTTTTTTCCAGTTTTTATTGTCGATTTGCTTAAAATGTCCCAATAGATCGAAAAACCATATTTAGAAAAAATTCAAACGTTCATAACTCGAGAACGGTTTGAGCTACAGGGCTCCCGTTTTGCACAGATGTTGATCTATGCGAGCTCTTCATTCTCTGAGATTTTCGTTGGAATTGCTAGAAAAATACGAATTTTATGGAATTTTAAAATTTTCAAAAAAAGGCTGTCGACGCTCTAACTTCCGCAAATTTTAAGATTTATTACTAATTTTTTTTTTATCAATAGAGTATCATAATAGGAAGGTTGGTATTAAATTTGGGGAATATCGGTTGAACGGTTTAAATTTTATGATTTTTCGAATTTTTCGAAAATTTGAGTTTTTTGAAAAATCGTCCAACCGCTCCAGATTCTACAAATTTTGTAAGATATTGTATACGGGTCTGTACTTCCTCGTCATTCTCTGCGAATTTTGTTGGAATTGCTAGAAAAATACGAATTCTACGGAATTTTGAAATTTTCAAAAAAAGACTGTCGACGCTCAAGCTTCCGCAAATTTTAAGATTCATTACTAATTGTTTTTTTATACGTAGAGTATCATAATAGGAAGGTTGGTATTAAATTTGGGCAATATCGGTTGAACGGTTTAAATTTTATGATTTTTCGAATTTTTCGAAAATTTCAGTTTTTTGGAAAATCGTCCAACCGCTCCAGATTCTGCAAATTTTGTAAGATATTAAATACAAGTCTGTACTTCCTCGTCATTCTATGCGGATTTTTTTGGAATTGGTAGAAAAATACGAATTTTACGGAATTTTGAAACTTTCAAAAAAACGCTGTCGACGCTCTAACTTCCGCAAATTTTAAGATTCATTACTAATTGTTTTTTTATACGTAGAGTATCATACTAGGAAGGTTGGTATTAAATTTGGGAAAAATCGGTTGAACGGTTTGTATTTTATGATTTTTCAAATTTCACGAAAATCTGAGTTTTTTGAAAAATCGTCCAACCGCTCTAATTTCTGCAAATTTTCTACGATCCTGTGTGCACGTCTGTACGTTCTCTTTACTTTTCCAGGAAAGTTGTCGAAAACATATAATTTAAATGCAAATACAAAAAATCGCTGCAAATTGCTTCGTAGCCTTTTTTAGTATCGCGTAAACTATTTTTCACGAATTTGTGTGAATCAGTGGCCTACCAGCCCGTCGATGAAGTTTTTTTAAAACGATTATAGTTCCATCAAGAACGAATGAGCGACGCGCAAGCAGAGGAGAAAAGTGGACGAAGGAGGACGCGCAGCTTATGCGGAAGGAAAAAATGACGAGAATATTCTTTCAGGAGCTCCGTTTCGCCTGGGTCTTCCTTGTATGCAAACCATGTCTCGTTTCCATACGCTTTTTCATCGCCATCTCTATGTACCTTTCTTTCCATTCAAGCCTAAGACTTTTAACTCGGCTTCCGCGGCCTAAATTCCAGATCGCTCTCTTTTACTTTTTTTCAAGCCACACGTATGAAACGTTTTCCTCACCGCAAAGCAACCTCGCATAAGAATACTGAGCAAATTCTTCCGTCAGTTTTTTCAGCTGGCTTCCTGCCTTTTTTTCCTCCTCCCTCTCTCTCTCTCTCTTTTCTACTTTCCACCTACTTTTTTTTCGCTTTTGTGCCAGTTTATTTTCCGCTTTTCTCGCTCTCGAGGACTCGTAATTATCCGTAGGGAGGCTATACACTTCAGGACACCTTTGGTATACCCTGAGGGATGAGCTTGTGGCCTAAGAAGCTTTCCAAGTGGGACTACACTAGAAACGAAATTTTGTTGAAAAAGATCGATATTTTGTTCGGAACGTTTGACCAAACGTTTTTTTTTTCAATAATCCCAAAAATTGTGTCATTGCAGTAAGAAATGTTTTAGAAAATCTCTTCGGAAACAAATTTTTGTCGTTCCAATCGTAAATTTTGCTGACAATTCCGTTAGAAATCAAATATATTGTCAAAATAACGTAAATTTTGAAATTATCAAAAAATACTTAGTTCGATACGTTCGACGAAATGTTTTTTTGAATAATTCCAAAAATTGTGTCATTGCAGCAAGAAGTATTTTAGAAAATCGCTTCGGAAGCGAATTTTTGTCGTTCCAATCGTAAATTTTACTGACAATTCCGTTAGAAATCAAAATATTGTCAAAATAACGAAAATTTTGAAATTATCAAAAAATACTTAGTTCGATACGTTCGACTAAACGTTTTTTTGAATAATTCCAAAAATTGTGTCATCGCAGCAAGAAATATTTTAGAAAATCTCTTAGGAAGCAAATTTTTGTCGTTCCAATCGTAAAATTTGCTGACAATTCCGTTAGAAATCAAATGTATTGTCAAAATAACGAAAATTTTGGAATTATCAAAAAATACTTAGTTCGATACGTTCGACGAAATGTTTTTTTGAATAATCGCAAAAATTGTGTCATTGCAGCAAGAAATATTTTAGGAAATCTCTTCGGAAGCCAATTTTTGTCGCTCCACTCAAAAATTTCGCTGACAATTCCGTTAGGAACTCAAAAATATTTAGTTCACCGTATTCAACAAAATATCGACGATTTTTAACAAAATTTCATTTTCAATTTTTACTCGTCCCTTCCTCCGACAAAACAGAGAATAGTTTCGAGGGTTATCGAGTCAACATCGAAGCTCATTCAGAAGCGGAACTAACCGAAACCTCGAAAAATCATTCCACAGCTTTAATTCTCGCAATTATTCAAATTTCGTTGTTTCACGAAATGTCAATGATGGTCGTTCAACCGCGACCCACCGAGGTAACCGGAATCGCAGCCGGAAACTCGAAAACCCACCGGGAGAAAATTCGTTTATGTTGCGCGCGTTAATCGCTGACGAAACTTGGACATTTATTGCCTTTTGGTATCGCGTTCTATGAGTTTCCTAAAATGTCATAACGGTCCTCCATTTTCTTAGCGTAAAAAAAAACGCTCAATCAAGTATGAAAACGATTCTGACCCTTCAACAAATATCATCATTCGATATTCATGAGAAAATGTCGAATTCACGATCTTTGTGTTAAAAACAGTCTTCGCGTAAATGTCAAGACGTCAACGTTATTTGAGAAAGATTAAAAAAAAAAAAAAAAAAAAAAAAA
>JBAJMU010000003.1:19330382-19341430 GCA_037952995.1 Hyposoter didymator
CATGACCATTGTCCTCGTAAAAAAAAAAAAAAAAATTTTTTTTTTTACGAGGAGTGGGAGTTTGCGTTGATGAAATTTGCCAAGAGTTCTATTATTTGGAACGGTGAAAAGGATTCTGAATCGGGTCGTAAATTGGAGTGAGAACGAGAGCTATTAAATGCCACGATCTCGATAAACACGGAGCTCGTCGGTGGTGCGCGAGATCCGCGTTTAAACGAGCAGGAGACGTCCTTCGACGTGCGTGTATATTTCCTGATTATCTCGTCGCGCGCGGTATCTGCATCTGAGATTTTCTTTTCCTTCTTTTCCTCACCCTCTTCCATGCCCTTGCCACCCCGTTCTCATAACAGAGTTGATGAGAGACTGCGATAGAGAAACGACGATGACTCACCGCGAAGAAGAAGGAACGAAACCAGTTACACGCTTTCAATTCCATGGATAACGAAAAAACCCATCACTTAAGGGAAATTTTTTTGGCCAGAAAACAAATAAAGGTGAAGATTATGAGCCAAAATTTTCCATATTCTTCTTAGTTCCTTCAGCATGGATGACTTTCAATCATTAGTTAACTAAAATGCCATTATTATCAACATTTGAATCAATATTTTTATTTCAGGTGTTATCATTGTTGTAGGTAAATCTGATATTATTTATTATTACGATATTTATTATTGTTGCTGTTTCTGTGGTTGTTGTTAATACGAGTATAACCGTCTCAATTGTTTATAATAAATATTAATAATAAATTATGCACACGTGAAAAAATTGGGGAAAATAAATAAAAATAAATAAAATGAAGGGGAGCACACGAAACACTTGTGGAGTTTGAAATTATATTTCAAATTTCATCATAACCAGTAGATCACCTGGTCATTAAAAAATAAGAAACTTGAAATGTCCACAAAATAGTTGATTTTCATGTTATTTAAATAATTATTTTTGACAATACGTTAAGATTGTTAATTACATAAACAATTTTGATTAATTTAGCAATAATTAGCCGATTTAATAATAAACAAACAATCGCCCGATAAAAATGTTTAAAATTTTTTTTTAATTGTTCAATTAAATAATGGATTTTAACCCGCCGAAAAAAATATTCGAGCACTCGCAATCGCGCTTGGCGAAATCCGCGTCGTTGCGCGTCCGCGATCCTGAACGCACTGACAAGATCCGGGGGTTTGGAACTCCAGGTGACCCGCCGCATGCGCGACCCGGTGTGCCCCGTGTGCTTATACTCTCTCCTATCCCAACTACAACTATATCAACATGCTTCCCTTCCCTATATGCCCCATACAGGCGGGGATTCTATCTGTTCCTCCTCTATATAATTTCCGATAGTCTTCCATGTCATCTTTCCCCCTCTCTCCCATTCTCTCAATCTCTCCTCTTATTTGATCTTCCTTATCATTTATCTCTTCGTCCTTTTCCTATTATTCCCAGAAGTTTTTTTTCTTTTTCTCTTTTTGTGCCTCACGTTTTTTTTCTTTTTCATATTTGCACGATTTTGACGCACACAAATGGCGCCAATTTCGGACTTGTTTGGACTTGGGATGAAAAAATGTTTTCTCTGGTGTTCACGGACTCGGAAATCCGGAAACAATTTTTCAGACTATCAGGCTTTGTTTTCTTTTGACGTTCCGTTCACTCGTGATCTCGTAGAGGAAAATCGATACCCACATTATTTATGAATGACACACTTCGTTTTTTATGATTCTCAAGTTTGCATCGTTGCAATACAACGAAAAAAATATTTTTCATTCATCATTTTGATAATTAAGGTACTTGTTGCAATTTTTTCGGTAAATTCAGTTTTCGAATGACAAAAAAGACTCTCCCATAATTTTTGACAAATACTGTATCCAAATTTTGTCTTCTGCCATAAAAAATAATCACTTTTCGTTGCATTCCAATGATGCGAACAGCAAAATCGTTAAAAATTGCATAATCGAAAATAAAAATTTCACATTTCATCCATTCTCTTTGCCTTTTGTGCAAATTATGCAAAAAAAAAAGAATAATTCAACGCGATACTAAAAATTATGATACTGAAGTTTGCATCGTTGGAATACAAGGAAAAAATATTTTTCATTCATTATTTTGATAATTAAGGTACTTGTTGCAATTTTTTCAGTAAATTCAGTTTTCGAATGGGAAAAAAGACTCTCCCATACTCTTTCACGAATTCTGCATCCAAATTTTGTCTTCTGCCATAAAAAATGATCACTACGTTGCATTCCAACGATGAGACCTTCGAGAAGGGTTCGTTTTTTTTTTCCACAGCGATATTTAGGACCATCAGCCAACGAAAGAATATTCCTGCCCCCTGAACACCACGAAGGTGCCAAAATATGATTATCACAGCTCGGAACAATAACTGACGGACAAGGACTCGAACAAGTTCCACAGGATCATGAATCGCATTGGAAAAAAAAATAAAACTAAATAAACCACCGAGTTCAAAATCCTGAAAATAAAAAAATCAGTGCACTAGTGAACATCGCCAAACCACAGAATTACCAAGAGCGTAACGAACTCGATATAACAGAAAATCCTAAAAAAAAAAACTGTTTAAACAAACCCCCAACTTCCCCGCACTGGGTATTAACCCAGTGGGGATTAAGCTTTGTAAACAAACCAGCGCAAACGACAGACTCGAAAATCCGAAACATTTGCCAATACCCAACGATGTCGAAGCAACTAACAACTTAAAATTTTCCATAAAATTGAATAATTTCTTCACCATGTTCAAGAATTATTAATAATTAATTATCATTATTACTTCATAATTATATAATTCGTAAATTTTCAGATTTTTATATTATAATTGAATTAGATTAATTATATAAATTGCACCATTGTTATTATTATTGTTAATATTGAATAAAAACTAACTAACTACGATTGAATAAAAATTTGACTCGGATGCATTTTTCTGCATTCTCGAAATTCATGAAAATCGAATTAACGATGCTCGGAGAAATTTCAACAGATTTTTCGATGAGTTTGATCGTGAATTGTCACTTTTGTCATAGTTCTCGAGCAGCAAATGGCAGCAAAAAAACACCCAGTCCACAAGAACATTTATTTGCTCCGAACGACATTAAGAGTGAGAAAAAAATGAGCTAGAAAAGTGTCATTTTACAGAAAGCGTCTAATACTGAAAAAAGTTAATTTTCCTCCCTTTTCAACTCCATTCGTTCACTATAAAAGAGACCAACTGAATTCACAGTTTTTTTTTATTGGCGAACCATTATGCTCCGCGGAATCTTTTTCTACGTTCTCGTCCATGGAAAAAAAATAAAATAAAAAAATCAGAGTCAGTTATTTGTATGTATGTATGTGCGGGAGACAAAATTGCACAGAGTGCATCGAATCGCGTCGTGATTGTTCGTTCTCGAGAGCAGGGATGAACGGAGGATGTTTCAACTGGTTTCTGGCTGCTGTTGAGCCATGCTAACATGCTCACGAATCCCGTGTTGACCACATCCAGTCACACTATATATCTGTAGAAGGATGAAGCCCGTGGGTGGACGAATAAGCCGAGAATCGAGTCGTTACAATGGGCAAACTATCTGGACGAGATGAAAGTTGAAAGAGTGAGAAATAGAGAGTTGAATAATGAGTAAGGGAATGTTGGATATAAGAAAAAACAGCAGAACTGCGAATGAGGTATATGGGGGTTCGTTATCGAGAGCCTTGATGAAGTTATTTGCCCAATTACCTGACAATTTATAGATTTCAATGGCAGGATTGGAACGTGTATCAAAAGTTGCAATTTTCAACATTTAATATTTCGATTTATAAATGGTGAAGCCTCTGGAAACTTTGCATACACTTTTGTGCAACATCGAAGAAGCTTTATTTATTTTTTCAACAGGATTCACCATGTAGAAGTCGAGATATTTATTTATAAAAATCACAATTTTCTGTAGTTTCTCATAAGAGCTCGTGTTAAAAGTTGCAATTTTCAACATTAAATATTTCGATTTCTAAATGGTGAAGCCTCTTAAAACTTTGCATACACTTTTGTGCAACATCGAAGAAGCTTCATGTATTTTTTCAACAGGATTCACCATGTAGCAGTCGAGATATTTATTTATAAAAATCACAATTTTTTGTAGTTTCTCATAAGAGCGTGTGTTAAAAGTTGCACTTTTCAACATTTAATATTTCGATTTCTAAATGGTGGAGCCTCTTAAAACTTTGCATACACTTTTGTGCAACATCGAAGAAGCTTTATTTATTTTTTCAACAGGATTCACCATGTAGCAGTCGAGATATTTATTTATAAAAATCACAATTTTCAGTAGTTTCTCATCAAAGCGTGTGCTAAGAGTTGTATTGTTCAATATTAAATATTTCGATTTCTAAATGGTGAAGCCTCTTAAAACTTTGCATACACTTTTGTGCAACATCGAAGAAGCTTTATTTATTTTTTCAACAGGATTCACCATGTAGAAGTCGAGATATTTATTTATAAAAATCACAATTTTCAGTAGTTTCTCACAAGAGTGTGTGTTAAAAGTTGCGCTTTTCAACATTAAATATTTCGATTTCTAACTGGTGAAGCCTCTTAAAACTTTGCATAAACTTTTATGTAACATCAAAGAAGCTTCATTTATTTTTTCAACAGGATTCACCATGTAGAACTCGAGATATTTATTTATAAAAATCACAATTTTCAGTAGTTTCTCACAAGAGTGTGTGTTAAAAGTTGCGCTTTTCAACATTAAATATTTCGATTTCTAACTGGTGAAGCCTCTTAAAACTTTGCATAAACTTTTATGTAACATCAAAGAAGCTTTTTTTAATTTAAAAAAAAAAATCGGTCGTAAATTTTTTTCGAAATCTTGTTTATTATATAACAAATACAAAATACCTCGGACAATCTTGGATTTAGAGAATGTCGTTCTTCAGTCAATTTGTAACAACGTTTTTAATGAACTGGGGCTTGCAAACCATTTTGTATGTACGAAAAACTGGAAACAAAAATTTAGAACTGACCGTCACCGCGTACAACGTGCCCAAGTCGCATGGACTGAAATATAGAGCTTGGGGAGAAAAGGAATAAGGAGAGAAAAATGAGAAGCATCGTTGAATCGCTGGGAACTTATTCGTTCCAGTCTCGATGCGAGGAAATTCGTTCGTTCTATCTCAGTCTCGTTTCCCTTGCTTCCAGACACTTTTCCCAGCTCTCTAGCATCCTCCTCAAACGTTTTAGGAAAGTTGGCCATCAATCGACGACCATTATACCGATTCAGGAGCCAGAGATAAGAAAAGGAGGAAATGATGATGAAAGATGAAAAAAAAAAGAAGAAATATCTTCAACCATGAGAAATGCGATTCGGTGCATACATCGCGCACTCTCGATGGACACTCATCCATCATCCAATGGAAAAAGGTCTCCGGTTTCTCTATTCACTACCCAAAACTTGCATACATTTTTATCCTCTAGATTCGCACATAAATCTTGCAGCTTTATCGAGAAATCAATGAGGTCAAAATATTGAAGAAATTTTTTTCGAATTAATTCATGTTCGTCTGATTTTTTTTTTTTTTATCGATTTTTAGAAAATCGTGCACGAAATAATTAACAGCGATAATAATTTTTAGAAATTTTGAGACTCGATTTATTCGAAAATAATTCGAAAGGAAATTTTAATCGGAAAATTGTATATTTTAATTACAAATTTTTCAATATTTTTCGATTAAAATTTGCTTTCAAATAATTTTCGTACAAATCGGTCTCGCAATTTCCAAAAATTATTATCGCTATTCTAATTCTATATTTTAATTTCAAATTTTAATCGAAAAATTCCATATTTTTCGATTAAAATTTGCTTTCGAATAATTTTCGTATAAATCGATCTCAAAATTTCCAAAAATTATTATCGCTGTTCGAATTCTATATTTTAATTTCAAATTTTAATCGAAAAATTCTACATTTTTCGATTAAAATTTGTTTTCGAATAATTTTCGAATAAATCGATTTCAAAATATCCAAAAATTATTATCACTGTTAATTATTTCGTGCACGATTTTCTGAAAATGTAAAGTGCACCATAAAATATGAGGTCGTCGATATTTTTCATTTTCGTGTTAAGGACGCCTGGGGAATCTCCGGGGCGACTCTATACTTTTCAATTTATTTCCGAGCAACTCGTATGAATAGCCAAAAAAAAAAAAACAAATGCGTTTTGAAAGGACGTGATTGAAAAGTTTGATTTTGTGAAAAAAAATTCGAGTCACGTAGAAAACGAGTTGAATAATTTTCATGCTTTACTTTTATTGATAAGACGAACGGAAATCATTTTCACCGGGTAATTTGTTTGGTATTAGGGCGAAAATGGTCGACCAAGGGTTTCACGTGATTCCAGGCCATCCAACCCCAAATTTTCAGGCCGAGCGTGGACGTATAGTGCTGCGAGAGTCTATCACAGGGTTCTTGGCAATTCGTGTACAGCTCAATCTTCTTCTTGGGCTGATACGAGAATCATAAAGCTGATAAAACGTCGATGAAAGACTCTGTTGTATATTTATAGGAAAAAACATACAGAGTGTCCGGAGTGTGATTTGCCCTGAGGACATTTTACCGAAAGAAAACCAAAACGATTTGCAAATTTCGATTTTCAGCGTTTTTTGTATTTTCATTTGAATTATGTAATGTTGAGGACTTTTTGAGAATGTGGAGAGGAGACAGACTTTTATACAATATCTTAGAAAAATTGTAGAAATTAGAGCAGTTGGACGATTTTTCAAAAAACTCAGATTTTTGTAAAATTCGAAAAATCATAAAATTCTAACCGTTCGACGGATTTTTCCCAAATTCAATACGAACCTTCCTATTATAATACTCTATTTATAAAAAAAAAATTAGTAATGAATTTTCAAATTTGCGGAAGTTAGAGCGTCGACTACCTTTTTTTGAAAATTTCAAAATTCCGTAGAATTCGTATTTTTTTGACAATTTCAACAAATTTTCTACAAAGTTAAGAGGAACTAAAGACTCATACACAATATTTTAGAAAATTTGCAGAAATTAGAGCGATTGGACAATTTTTCAAAAAACCCAAATTTTCGTAAAATTCGAAAAAATCATAAATCTTTTTTTTGAAAATTTCAAAATGCCGTAGAATTCGTATTTTTCTTGCAATTCCAACAAAATTTTTAGACAATTAAGAGCTCGTATATATTAAAATAAAAAAAAAATAAAATAAAAAAAATTTCGTAAAATTCAAAAAATCATCAAACGTAAAACTTTTAGAGATTTATCACCGTGTATCTGTGCAGCAATATATTTCTGATAGATTGTTTGAGCTCACAGTGGGGCACAGTACAGTGGCAAGAAGTTCCTCAACCGACTGTGCGTGCATGCCAAAAAACAGGCAGACAAGGGAAAAGAAAAGGGAACGAAGTTCCCTTTTCTTTTCCGCGTGCAAAAGGGCGAGGAAAATTTGAGCTCAGTGTGAATGCCGAAAGGAAGATTGATGCAGATCGTTGCACGATTAAGCAAACTTGATACGCAGCCAGCAGGGATGAGGGGGAGGCCGAACAAGAAGACGAAGACAAGTTCGAGCCAAAGACGGCAAAAGAAACAAATCGATAAAGACGTAATGCACCGAGCTCAATCCGAAGAAACTTAGCCGAAGGATCAAGTCCAACAAAGAAGGGTGGGTTATACCGACGAATCAGGAAAAGCGTAGTAGGCCAACGAGAAAAGCTTAAAAAGGATCATGTGATAAGGCATCGGCATACGAGATGGACGACATAGATGAAGAGGCTGAAAAAAAAGACCGAATTCATCGCGAGCCGAAGAATGAGCGAGAGGAAGCGAAAGGAAGAAGCAAACCTTGTAAAACGTTCCCAGTGAAAATCAATGACTGGCCTTCAATATCNTAAATATAAATAATTAATAATAATAAATAAATAATTAAATATAAATAATTAATAATAATAAATAAATAATTAAATATAAATAATTAATAATAATAAATAAATAATTAAATATAAATAATTAATAATAATAAATAAATAATTAAATATAAATAATTAATAATAATAAATAAATAATTAAATATAAATAATTAATAATAATAAATAAATAATTAAATATAAATAATTAATAATAATAAATAAATAATTAAATATAAATAATTAATAATAATAAATAAATAATTAAATATATATAAATAATAATAATAAATAAATAATTAAATACATGTAAATAATAATAAATAATAATAAATGAATAATTAAATATATATAAATAATAATAAATAAATAATTAAATAAATGTAAATGATAATAATGATAAATAATTAAATATATATGAATAATAATAAATAAATAATTGAATGGAATATAAATGATATCGAAAATATTGAGTGAATTGGTCAATCAGAGATTTTATAAATTATTGTTTCCTCGTAATTGGGATAAAAAATAAAAATAATAAGTGGTTGAGATCCAGAGCGTCGAGATGGAGGAAATATGAAATGAAAGCCAGTTTTTATGACGACCTCTAAATGCTTTTTATGAATACCGAGTAGATTACAAATTTGTANTATTTTTTTTTTTTTGTCATTCGCATCAACGACTAGCGCTTGTTGATTCGCGCGTACGTACGTAATTAATCTCTATGAATAAAAAGGGACAGGATAATTAAAGTGTGGGAGCGAGGACGATGAAAGGTTGCTCGGGCTAGCACGTACTCTAACGAATGGCTCGAGAAGTTTGCGGTGGAAATATCGGGCTACATTTGTTTGTGAAGGATTAAGGAGTGGGAAGGAATCAGGAATCAGGACCCATAGAGAAAAAGGATCAAAATAGAATAAAAATTACGTGGGAGTGAGGAAACGACAAATGCGCAGTATTCAGGTTCGACTACGTCCCAGCAGCCCAAAGGATCGAACTCATCCTCTGAAATCGTGCAACTTCGCCAATTAATGCAAAATATCAAACAACAAATAAAAAAAATCATTTTTTTCGAAAATTTTATCGATGATTAACAAATTTTTGAATTTTTCACGAAAATTCTTTTCAGAAAAATTTATCTCAACAAATTTCGTTGTTTTTTCGTTTTAACCGACGCAAGAGCGTCCGTTTGGAAAAACCTGTGATCGACGATTATTCATCGAGTGCGATCCGAAGATTGCAATCGTTTAGAATGAAAAATATCGAACAAAAAATAAAAAAATAATTTTTTTTTCGAACATTTTTTCGATGATTAACAAATTTTTGAATTTTTCACGAAAATTCTTTTCAAAAAAATTTATCTCGACAAATTTCGTTGTTTTATCGTTTTAACCACCGCAAGAGCGTCCGTTTGGAAAAACCTGTGATCGACGATTATTCATCGAGTGCGATCCGAAGATTGCAATCGTTTAAAATGAAAAATATCGAACAAAAAATAAAAAAATTAATTTTTTTTTCGAAAATTTTTTCGATGCTCATCAAATTTTTGAATTTTTCTCGAAAATTCTTTTCAGAAAAATTTATCTCGACAAATTTCGTCGTTTTATCGTTTTAACCACCGCAAGAGGTCCATTTGGAAAAACGTATGATCGATGATTATTCATCGAGTGAGATATCAGAAGATTGCAATCGTTTAGCTGTAAGGGCTGAATCCGCAGTCCGTAATGGCGATAATCCCTGCTGTGTTCGGTTCTAACAAAAGTCCTTGTTAGATTCTCGCCATTCCCCCCAACGTATATGTACCATCGTGCAAGAAAACTCGGAACAAATACGTGACACGAGGGAAAAGTTCTGTAGATACAGAAACGTGCGAAATTGGAGAAATTACAAGGAAATAAAAACAGAACTAGGAAGAATCAAACGTAACAAACTTCAATTTCGTTGATACGAGTTTAATTGTGACGAAGGAGACGAATCGATTGAGGTTGTCGCTTTTAGAATTATTGTTCAGAATAAAATGAAATTTGGTATAGCAGTGAATTACAATTGTTATTTTTCGTTAATATTTATGGGAATATTTTTTTTTCTATTCTTTTAAAAATGGTTATTTTTCGTTAATTTTTTAGCGAATATTTTTTTTCTATTTTTTTATAAATTGTTATTTTTCGTTAATATTTCTGCGAATATTTTTTTTCTATTTTTTTTTAAATTGTTATTTTTCGTTAATATTTTTGCAAATATTTTTTTTCTATTCTTTTAAAAATTGTTATTTTTCGTTAATATTTTTGCGAATATTTTTTTCTCTATTCTTTTAAAAATTGTTATTTTTCGTTAATATTTTAGCGAATATTTTTTTTCTATTTTTTTTTAATTGTTATTTTTCGTTAATATTTTTGCAAATATTTTTTTTCTATTCTTTTAAAAATTGTTATTTTTCGTTAATATTTATGCAAATATTTTTTTTCCATTCTTTTAAAAATTGTTATTTTTCGTTAATATTTTTGCAAATATTTTTTTTCCATTCTTTTAAAAATCGTATTTTTCGTTAATATTTTTGCAAATATTTTTTTTCTATTCTTTTGAAATTTTTTATTTTTCGTTAATATTTTTGCGAATTTTTTTTTCCTGATCGCTGTGGCGTCTTGAAATTTGGACTGGATCTTTTTTCTAATAAACGAATATCGAGGACAAACTATTGAAAGACGAGAAAATGAATCTTTTATATTCCTTATCGTGGAGCATGTTGAATGGCGTTGCTTGTCCATTGCAAACGTCTCATTCATGAAATAATAGAAAAAGAGGGCTCCAATATTTACGAAGAAGAATTATTGTGAACAATTGGCAGAAGCTTCTTCCCGAGTTTCCATTTCCACTGCTGGCCCATTTTCCCTTCCGCCTTTCCATTTTATCTTGCCTCTTCCATACACGACGCTTATCAGTTTTCTCAGCGAGTGCAGTGGTCGCAAGATATTTGGAGGTCGTTTCGGAGCTTATAAAAATCGCTCGTGAACCATGCCACGAGGGGTTGATGTAGAAATAGCACGAGAGAGAGACGAGAAGACGAAGAGGTTTTTGGACATGTCCCTAGGACACGAAACACGCCCTGGACTCCATGAAAAAAAAAAAAAAAA
>JBAJMU010000003.1:19341871-19396751 GCA_037952995.1 Hyposoter didymator
AGAACGACGACGACGACGACGACAATGACGAGGATTATTTCAAACGCATGTACGGAGGAGTCTCTCGACCTGAAATTTATACGCCTGAGTGATCGAACGGCCTCTCGAAGGATATTTTTCTACACACGCACATGCGTCCACACATCCGTATCACAAATGGAAAAAGATTGTAGGGACAGCTCCATTATATGGCTTGACAAATTTATACATTGAGACGCAACGACTAAGCTATTCCAAGTATGCCTCCGAGACACAAGGAAAAACGTATCAAAATTCATTCATCCGGAAATAAATTGCAATTCCCAGATTTAGAAAAAAAAAAGAAAAANAAAAAAAAAAAAAAATTGGGTTAAAAATTCGAAAATTTAAATAAACAATACACGAACTAATTCTTCGTTTGCATCGTTGCAGTGGAAAAGATTTCATGGACGTTGTCAAACGATCGAGTGAAATTTTTACATTTTTTTTTTCTTTTTTTTACTTTTACTTTTTTTTTTTTACCGAAAATGCAAGTTTTTTGGAATTCAATTATTTATAAATTATTGACAACTGTTGATGGAATAAAAGCTTATCGAGACTTTGGGTTCAACTGTGTTATTTCAGTGCAAGTTTTGGTCTGAAGGATGATGATTCATCGCTGGCCGCAATGAATATTCATATTGCTTAGATATTGTGCCAACATCGACTATTGGTAGGAACGCTCGTTTCAGATTGTGCGATGTCGAGCCAACAACACGCGTTAAACGTAAACATTGCTGACGTTGTGTGAATGCCTCGCTGCAGCGTGGATTCACTCAGGACTTTTGCAATTTTCTGTAAAATTTGGATCGTCGAAAAATATTTAAAAAACGCTGCAAATTGAAGTTTGAAAATTGCTGGATTTTTTATTTTTGCTTCTTGAGCATCTTGAGAAACCAATTTGCAGCGATTTTTTGCATTTAAATTATATAATTTCGGCAAATTTTCTAGAAAGTAAGGAGGAAGTACAGATTTGTACACAATTTTTTATTAAATTTGCAGAAATTAGAAAGATTGGACGATTTTTCAAAAAATTCGGATTTTTGTAAAATTCGAAAAATCATAAAATTCAAACCGTTCAACCAATTTTTCCCAAATTTAATACCAACCTTCCCATTATGATACTCTATTTATAAAAAAAAAAATTAATAATGAATTTTCAAATTTGCGGAAGTTAGAGCGTCGACACGTTTTTTTGAAAATTTCAAAATTCCGTAAAATTCGTATTTTTCTACCGATTCCAACAAAATTCGCAGAGAATGACGAGGAAGTACAGACTTGTATACAATATCTTACAAAATTTGCAGAATCTGGAGCGGTTGGACGATTTTTCAAAAAATTCAAATTTTCGTAAAATTCGAAAAATCGTAAAATTCAAACGGTTAGACCGATTTTTCCCAAATTCAATACCAACCTTCCTATCATGATACTCTAATGATTAAAAAAAAAAAATAGCAATGAATCTCAAAATTTGCGGAAGCTACAGCGTCGACGAGTTTTTTTGAAAATTTCAAAATTCCGTAAAATTCGTAATTTTCTTACAATTCCAACAAAATTCTCAGAGAATGAAGAGCTCGTATATATTAACATCTGTGCAAAACGGGAGCCCTGTAGCTCGAGCCGTTCTCGAGTTACGAACGTTTGAATTTTCCAATGCCAGAACATTCACAAATCCGGATATTTTTTCTAGATACGATTTTTCGATGTTTTGGGACATTCCAACAAGCAAATTGACATTAAAAACTGGTAAAAAAAATTTCATCGTCACATTGCTTCCTCGTCAAATGAATAAAGACACAGATCCACGGGATCGAATGAAAGGAAAATAAAGTTTGGATGGGAAGCAACGCTCTGAGATCTGCCAACGACACGCAACATCGTCTCCCATTAAAATTTCTAATTATTCCTCGAATTTCGAATGCCGCCAAACTCCAAGTTCCCACCAATTGACACAAGAAATTCCACCTTCGGAAGTCCCATTCGATCGTCGCTCTGTCTCACTTCGACTCAAACGATTGCAGAAGGGTGTGTAGCAAACTTTAAAATTTATATATTTACCCAACTTCATAGTAAGAGACTCGATGTGTATCCCAACAAGGAGAAGAACCAGGAGAGACGAGGCAAAATTGTTTCACTCCCTAGTTCCCTCATGCCCTTTATCTTTGACTTATATCGCGTGTTGTTTCAAGCTGAAGGAAAACACACGAGGAAAGCTGGGGGAAAGTCTGTTCTTCCATACACACACGAAGAAGTTGCGAGGTAGTCGTGATAATCCTGAATTTCGTTCGCTACCCAAAAACTTAGCGACTGTCAGAATATTTTCCAATTAATATTTCGAACTCGCAAAAATAAAAATAAAAAAATGGTCACCATTGTGAAAATTCTGCGTTTATTTGCGAATAATTCTCGAGTTTGGTTGAAAAAAATGAATGATTAAAAAATAATAATCAATCCGATGAAATTGCCAAAAAAAAAAAAGTTCAAAAAACGTGAAAATCTCTGTGCAGAGTCATCAAGTTTTTCGCAGTTGGTTTTCAGTGACGATTGTGCATTTTCGTTGAAACTCATCGTGTCAAGTGAGTCAATGGGCACACGGGACAATAATTTGCCTTGGGCTTTCGTGTCTGGGAAATATGCAACTTTTGGATACACGAGTTATCAAAATCTCAGAAACAAACTGTCGCTCCAGTTCCGTCCATTTACGTGTAAGCGTGCGTTGTGTGTGTGTGTCTCTGTCTCTGTCTCTCTGGTTCGGTTTTTCCATTACAAAGGAGTGAGTTTCCAGTCGAGTTGCATCACGCATTTCCGTCCATGACCCACACGAACCTCTTTTTCTCCGCAAATACAAAAAAACGTTACTTTTTCGCCTACTTTTTCAATGTCGTTGAAAAATGGAAGGAAGTCGCTTTTCATTCATCGAGGCTATTACGTTTTTTTTAAAAGAGCAGCGTTTTCAAAACGTAGGCGTACGAATAATTCTTTAATTCAATTTAATTTTTTCAATTTTATTTTAAACTTAAATTAAAATAAATGAAATAAATAGAAATAAATAAAATAAATAAAATAAATAAAATAAATAAAATAAATAAAATAAATAGAAATAAATAGAAATAAATAAAATGAATAAAATAAATAGAAATAAATAAAATTCGTTTATTCGGCAATGACGAAAAATCCAAGTGAAAATAAAACGAGAGGAAAAAAGAAAAAGGATGATGAGATGGTAATGAAAATCAGTGAAATGTACGATGCGAGAGAGTACGAAAAAGTTGGATGAAAACACGTGGGCCACACGCAGGAAACGATTGGATGCACAAGTTGAAGAGAAACGCCGAATGTGAGGATCGGAGAGGGAGGCAAATGCCTGTGGGCTGGTTGAATGAAACGAGGAGATACATATCGAAAGAAAAGAGGAAAAGAGTTGTGTGTGGGTGTTGCGCAAGCACTATACGCTCCCAAGGCTATACAGAAAAAGAAAAAGCAAGCGGTATAAAGAGAGGGCGGGACGGGGCGCGAGCAAGGGATGAAAAGCTCTGAAGAGCACGTCGTGGAGTAAAAGAGGAAAAGAGGGAGGACAGGAGTGAGAGGAGCAGCAAAAAAAAGTGGAGCACCCCTCATTCTTCCTTAAGCAACAGCCGTCGGCTAAAAAGTTGAGACCATTTTTCTCTTCTTCCTCCGCGATCTCCTTTGCCCCACACGCTGCTGTTATTCGATAGATCTGTCGGGTGAGCAGGGTGTCCGTAAAGTCGTCGTCAAAATTTCCATGTCAAGCAGATCGTTTAATTTTAGAGAAAAAAAAGTTCTAATTCGTTCTCCTCCACTGGAAATGAAATTTTCGTTAAAAATTTCGTTAAAAATGATAATTTCAAAATTTTCCTCATTTTGACAATATATTTGGTTTCTAACGGAATTGTCAGCGAAATTTACGAGTGGAACGACTAAAACTTGCTTCCGAAGAGACTTTCTAAAATATTTCTTGCTGCAATGACACTATTTTTGGGATTTTTCAAAAAAACGTTTAGTCGAACGTATCGAACTAAATATTTTTTGGTAATTTCAAAATTTTCGTTATTTTGACAATATATTTGGTTTCTAACGGAATTGTCAGCAAAATTTACGATTGGAACGACAAAAATTACTTCCGAAGAGACTTTCTAAAATATTTTTAGCTGCAATGACACAATTTTTAGGATTTTTCAAAAAAACGTTTAGTCGAACGTATCGAACAAAATATTCATCTTTTTCAACAAAATTTTGTTTTCAGTGTGCGTGGTGCTCGTAAGGGTCTGATTCTCCAATAAACAATACCGAAGCGTATGTGGTTGAGAGCCTCTCATAAAATTCATAATCAACCCGTGAGTGTTCGTTACAAAAAAAAAAATTAAAAAAATATAAAACACTTTCCTCGCAACGATTCGGACATCCTCTATATATTTTTGTCTATCTTCACGACAACAGCATATATTTACGAGACGAACAGATGCGAATCTCTTAAATTGCGCATACAAGGTATATAACCATATCCGTAGAAAGTTCGCATTTAACACTCGAATATTGAAACTCGGCATTTTCCATTATCCATGCATTGCATCATTCACTACGGAGTTCAGTCCCGCGATGTATCGAACCACGATATTTATAGAACCAATCCAGAATAATCCAATGTAACGCAGTCAGATACGTTTCGAAAATCATTTTCACATTTCCATTTAAATAAATCAAAATGTTGTTTTACATCGACATTTCGTCGATTTAAAATTAAGGATCATTTTATTTATTTAAAATTTAAATAAATTCAATAAATTTAAATAAATTAAATAAATTAAATAAATTAAATAAATTAAATAAATTAAATAAATTAAATAAATTAAATAAATTAAATAAATTTAAATAAATTTAAATTAAGGATTAACTTGTTATTTTAATTGTTCAATAAACAAATTAATAAATTTCACAACAATTTATTAATGTTAATTGTTCAATAACGAGCTTCCTAATGGTTGCAAAATTTTCCCACGATTTCTTAAACTCTCCATCCAAAAATATCCCAAATTTTCCGAATTTTCTTATCTCCTGCGATTTAGGATCCAAGGTCCTTAAAAACACGTGGATTTTCGTGACCGTGAGCGCGTTCGGGAATTGACGTCATGAGCGAATGAGACGTAATTACGACCAGAATATCCGGTTGGTGGCCCTGAATGGGTGACGAAACCAAAAAATCGATCTTCTCGAGGTTTCTGGGCTCAGTCGCAGGATGGACCCAAGGAGCAGAAACCGAGACGAGGAAAAACAACAAGAAAAAACAGCTGCACAAAGGAATGACAGGAACCACTCGACAGGGCGCTTTTTTTTATAACTTTGGACAATGTGGGTGTCTTCTAAAGTTATGACTTCTTCCTGTCGCTCCGTCTCTCTCGCTCTCTTCCTCGCACCTCGACCAACACATGCATACATCTGGAGATGCACGTGTGTGTGTGTTTGACTCTCAGGACTCGCGGTATGCTTGGCAAACGAGATACCGCGCAGCCCTCATTTCAAAGCTGCTGTTTTCTTTCACACGAAGCTTCCCTTTTCACCATGAGAAAAAAGAACAATGAGCAACAAAATAACAGGCCCGAAAGTTGGTGTCAAAAGGCTTGAAATATTATCTGATGGAACGACAAAGTCGTCGCTTGGAATAGAGAAAAAACAAACCATCTCGATAGATGTCGGTCTTGATAACAATGGAAACGAAGCTGTCGAGCTTCGGAAACTCCATCAGAAATATTGAAACCTCCCAAAAGAGTTGTATCATTATGATACGAATATTTTGTTGGTGCTACTGGCTACGGAGCTCCAGGGAAATGGATTTGGAATGTGAGAAAAAAAATTCAATGTAAAATAAAATTTTCATAACGATGACATGGACTAGAATCGGTATTTCCCAAAATCGTTATTTCCAGGGATCCTCAACGTGAGGATTGAGCCACAAGCTCCTCGAAGCCGAGCATCTCAAAAAGAAACGATATCCTAGTCTATCTGTCTATCCCCGAAGATCATCTCTCAATGGGCTTCACAATAATCAACCCTCCATGGTCACCAGGGGTCAAAATGACCCCGAGAGCAACTTTGAGCTACAATCACTACAAGTCATTGGCGCTCCTTGAAAATATAATGACAACCGCACGAGGTATTCCAGTTTTTGGAGCTTCCACATCATCGCGATGACTTCTGTCTTCTACGAAGAAAACCGTTGTTTCAGCCTCAAGGCAGGATTTCTTTGAATATTTGGAGAATATTCGAGATATTGACATTGGACGTTCCTACATGGGCAACCCCAGTGACGATAAACGGAGATAAAGACGTGGTGGGGTGCAAGAGTGAGACATCGACGGAACGAGGGTTCGCCAGGCATTCACCGGTGGAAGAATCGATTGGACTAATTCAATGGCACGCACCATAAGAGGCATTTAACCTACTACGAAAATCGATCATTTTTCTTCCTGTTCTCGTCTGCCCAATCCTTGTAGCTCACTCCATCTCTCTTGTTCCCGATCCCACAGTCTGTCGCATTTTCCCTTCGGTTCATCGCTTTATTCTTTGCGCCCTTTCTATCACCTTCATATTTTATTTCTTCGCAGCTATTTATTTTCTGTTACGCGTTGAATATGTTTCTCCGCGGCATATCCGTTTCAGCACTAGATTTACCATTTGCCTGCCTGTCTCCACCCTCCCCGCTCTCCCATCACCTTAGGGGCCAATGATAATAAAGATTTGAGCATCCTGTTTAAAATTTCATTCTTCTGCATCGGGCTATCGAATCATAGTGCACTGAAAACAAAATTTTGTTGAAAAAGATCGATATTTTGTTCGATACGTTCGACTAAACGTTTTTTTGAATAATCCCAAAAATTGTGTCATCGCAGCAAGAAATATTTTAGAAAATCTCTTCGGAAGCAAATTTTCGTCGTTCCAATCGTAAATTTTACCGACAATTCCGTTAAAAATTGAATATATCGTCAAAATAACGAAAATTTTGAAATTATCAAAAAATATTTAGTTCGATACGTTCGGCTAAACGTTTTTTTGAATAATCCCAAAAATTGTGGCATCGCAGCAAAAAATATTCTAGAAAATCTCTTCGGAAGCAATTTTTCGTCGTTCCAATCATAAATTTCGCTGACAATTCCGTTGAAAATTAAATATATCGTCAAAATAACGAAAATTTTGAAATTATGAAAAAATATTTAGTTCGATACGTTCGACGAAATGTTTTTTCGAATAATCCCAAAATTTGTGTCATCGCAGCAAGAAATATTTTAGAAAATCTCTTCGGAAGCAAACTTTTGTCGTTCCAATCGTAAATTTCGCTGACAATTCCATTAGAAGCCAAATTTGCTGCCAAAATAACGAAAATTTTGAAATTATCAAAAAATATTTAGTTTTCCGTATTCAACAAAATTTCGACCATTTTTAACAAAATTTCATTTCCAGTGTGATAGTCAAGCATTTGTTTCAAACCGGCTTTAAAAATATTCTGATATCCTGTCAAGGAAAGATGCACGCGCGCGGTGCAGTGAAGGATCCCGAGCCCGAGCTCACACACACGCGCTCGACACGTGCGTGTCGCGTATATAGTGCCGCATACTGAGCGTCCTCACAGTCAACTACACAGACATATTTACATCTGTCACTGACACACGAATGGAAAACATGGAAATGTTAGATCGAAAGAAAATCCAAGAATATTTGAAATGCAAATAATTCGTTCAGAAAACGCGTAACAACATACAGAGCCCCGCACAGAATGAAAACAATACTGCACGGAGTAAACAGAAGGAAGTACTGAACGGGGACGCCATCCCCGAGAGTATCCAAGTGCTGGGAGGAAGCAAGAAACAATTTGTTTAACTATTGGGCTTCCTCCGGGAGTCCAACCTGGAGACTTGGCACGAAACATCGACCTGGGATTCAATCATCAGGTTTGTGCTATGCGGACGTGTTTGGGGCACTGCAAGTAGTACAAACCCGGAGTAGTCGGACGGACGAGACATTATCGATNAAAACCCCGGAAAAAAAAAAAAAAAAAAAAAAAAACGAGTGGGATGAAAAAATTAAAAATGGAAAATAAAAATATGGTGCAAAGGGCAGAAAGGGTAAGGGCGTTGGAAAAATAGGACAGCAGAAATGAAAGAAACCAGAGGGACGAAAAAAACAAAGGGAAGAGCAGGAGAATAAGAAAACGCATGGAAGAGCATGGGGAATTTAAAGAAAAAGCGGTTGGAAAAGAAGAGGGAAAGATTAAGTGAAAAGAGGATAGCGAACAGCAACAGCTATTGGCAAAATTGTACGTGGAGAAAAGGAAATTGCATGTACAGTCTAGTGAATGGGGTTAGAAAGGAAAAGAGAGAAAAAATGATAAAAAAAAAAGGGAACGGGATTGCAATAGAAAAGCGTCGTACAAGAGAGACGTTTTATTGGTATGTGTGTATGCAGCCATAGAATTTTATGTTGCACAGACACGGGTATGGGCTATTTCGTGTCCAGTAAAAATTGCATCTCCAGATTGCTGCAGAATTCCTGATTAAATCATTTTTCAATTTATTTCGTTGCTTCGTCAATTCCCTCACGTTCATGCCAATTCAGACGTGAATACGAAAAATCAATCAAGTCATTGGGTCCAGCAAAAACAGTCGATAAATGATCATCAGGTCGAATGAAAAAACTGGAACGTAGAAAACAAAGTTTGCCTGCATTATCGTCCATTCGTAAGAAATTTAAATCAAGAGATTATTTTTTTTCGTCACTCAGAAAATCAGACGTTGCTTCTGATTTGGCGTGAAAGATTCCATACACTTGTTACACAGAAAAAGGGGGATTCGGTGAAGGCTGCATTTACTAAAAGTAGAGAGAGAGAGAGAGTTCAATTCCCGAAGGAGGTAGAAAATCGTTTGGAGGTAGCCAAGCACCTCAACGTAATATTGCCTCCATATAAAAGAGAGAGAAAGAGAATGACGCCTTAGCTCTGTTTACCCACGGTAATGCGTCCCGATCAGGAGAGAGAGAGAAAGGAAAAAAATAAAAAAAAGAGGACGAGATGTGACGTTTCAGAAAGAATGATAAAAAGAGGGCAAGAGAGCAGGGGGTAGACAGCTTTTTATCTTTAACTAGCCTCATTGACATTCAGAAAGCAGTCTCTGTCCTCCTTTTCTTTCAACCAAACCAGCTGAATCTTCCTAACTCTGCTCATCCTCTTGCTCTCTCTCATCATATCCCCCTCATCCTCCTTCTCCATTTCATTCGTCTCTCTGTCTATCTAACTACCTTCATCAATTGATATGTATTCATCCCTTTTGCCCTGCTCCATACATTTATCGATCTCCTATACAGTACACCTTTTACATACCCACGTCTGAAACTCCCTTTATTCGAATCTGAATATCTGAATAATAACAAGGACCAAGAGAGCACTAAACTCGAACAATCCCACAATCTTTCACAAATCAGATTTTAAGGGCGCGATCTCGAGGTGCCCAAGAAGCTTTGATTAGTTTAAGTCGCATCCATTCTTCATGAGCCAAAGTCTTTTGCATTTACCATGTTCAAGTTCGCAGCATTGGAATTCAACGAAAAAAATTTCAATCATTTTTATGGCACTGTATGAAATTTTTTTTTTTAATTATCGAAATAGTTAATAACAAATATATTTTTCGTTGTATTTTAAATTTCTAAACTTCAGTACAATGTGCATTTTTTTCCAAGGGTTTGGACCCTTAATTAATTCATTTATAAATAATTTATAAATAATAAATAAATAAATTCTTCAATTTTTTGGCCAATTCGAAAATTATGATGAGGATCAGCATATTAATTGATTAGTTTAAGTCGCATCCATTCTTCATGAGCCAAAGTCCTTTGCATTTACCATGTTCAAGTTCGCAGCATTGGAATTCAACGAAAAAAATTTCGATCTTTTTTTATGGCACTGTATGAAATTTTTTTTTTTAAATTATCGAAATAGTTAATAACAAATATGTTTTTCGTTGTATTCCAAAGTTCCAAACTGCTGTATAATGTGCATTTTTTTCCAAGGGTTTGGACCCTTAATTAATTAATTAATTAATAATTTATAAATAATAAATAAATAAATGAATTCTTCAATTATTTGGCCAATTCGAAAATTATGATAAGGATCAGCATTTCTAAGTCACGTTCATCATCCTGCTCGCATTCCACTCGCGGTTTCAGGAAACTTTTATAATTACATGGCAAAGTGAAAAAAAAAAAAATAGAAGAGGCTACAGATTCATGAAGATGAATTCTCGAGTATCGCAAGCCCGGGAATTAATCTATCCCAGTGCGGAAGAGAATCGACTTTTAGTGCTCGTCGTTGCCCGAGTAACCTCCCGGATAATTCACTATTTCTGTTCTCTCTTATTTTTTATTCTCTGTCTCCCTCACTCTCTCGGATTGCAGCAGCACCTCGTGAAGTCGCGACTCTTCGCCCCCATATACTGCAGAGTTGATTGGGCCCTTTCTCTGCTCTTTCAGTCTCTTCTGTTCGTTCGACATCCACATGGTGTGCCAATCGTCCTAGTTTCGTAGCCATAGAAAATTACAATTTCTGCATCATTTTTTGTAAAAAAAAAACGTCATTTTTGCAGAATTTTTTTTCTCGACATTTTTTTTGTATTAAAAATTGCACGAATCAAATACAATCGTCATGGTCGTTACTCAAGGGTTGAAAATACATTGTAGTATTTTTATTTTATTTTTTTTTACGATTTTTCAACTATTTATCGCCTTCCAAAGTGTACTTTTTGGAAGGGTTGCTAATTTGTCTAGTCCCACCTGAAAGCATACTAATTCAGACTTATGAAACGATTTTTTAATTTTTTTATTGAAAATTACAATTTCTGCATCATTTTTTGTAAAAAAACGTCATTTTTGCAGAATTTTTTTTCTCGACATTTTTTTTGTATTAAAAATTGCACGAATCAAATACAATCGTCATGGTCGTTGCTCAAGGGTTGAAAATACATTGTAGTATTTTTATTTTATTTTTTTAACGATTTTTCAATTATTTATCGCCCTCCAAAGTATAATTTTTGGAACGATTGCTAATTTGACTAGTCCCACCTGAAGCATCCTATTTCAGAATTATGAAACGATTTTTTTTCTTTTTTAATTGAAAATTACAATTTCTGCATCATTTTTTGTAAAAAAACGTCATTTTTGCAGATTTTTTTTTTCGACATTTTTTTTTGTATTAAAAATTGCACGAATCAAATACAATCGTCATGGTCGTTGCTCAAGGGTTGAAAATACATTGTAGTATTTTTATTTTATTTTTTTAACGATTTTTCAATTATTTATCGCCCTCCAAAGTATAATTTTTGGAACGATTGCTAATTTGACTAGTCCCACCTGAAAGCATCCTATTTCAGAATTATGAAACGATTTTTTTTTCTTTTTTAATTGAAAATTACAATTTCTGCATCATTTTTTGTAAAAAAAACGTCATTTTTGCAGAATTTTTTTTCTCGACATTTTTTTTGTATTAAAAATTGCACGAATCAAATACAATCGTCATGGTCGTTACTCAAGGGTTGTAAATATATCGTAGTATTTTTATTTTATTTTTTTAACGATTTTTCAACTATTCATCGCCGTCCAAAGTGAGTGGAGTTGATAACACCCCCAATGACTATTACGTCACAATCCAGAGGTGTGACTATTACCGTATAAGGAAAAGCCTGGATTGGAAGGGAGGGAGCTTTGCCTCTCAAGTCACAGGTCATTGACTGCTCCAGAGGTGTAACGACCCACCGTTTATTGATTACCTGCTCGATTAGCCAGAAATAACAATCATTGTCTCAATAATCGAAGGAAAAAAGTCTCAGGGCCTTTCCCATGGGAATTTTATGGTGTAACGATCGACTAAATGGTGCAGGTTACTTTTGGAAAATCCTGTAGATGGATAGACATTTTTTTCAGGATTCTATACCGAGCTGAAACGATTTGGCTCTGCAATCCCCGGATGCGGTTCGTAGTTAACCTCGGTTATCCTCCTCGCTTTGCCTCGCCTAGGTTTGCTCTCTCATTTCCCTCTTCACGTCGTCCACACAGCTCTCCTGGCTTATCCTTAAACCTTTTTTTTCCCTCCTCAATCTCTCGTACTCTCTCCTCGTTCCCTGTTTGCCTTTCCCTAGATCTTGCAAATTATCGAGCTCGCTTATGATTCTCTGGAGCTTCTGATTCGTTGAAAAAATAAAAACGAACTGAGAAAATGGAGCGAGGATCGTGCAGGCCGAATAAAATTGTAACGAATCGACTCGCTGCGTCGATGAGATCGTGGCACGTCGACTCTCGTTCCCTGATCACTCATTTTCGAATTCTTTGAGGCACGAACTTGAAATATCTACGTGACAAGAAATTTGACGTAATCCGGTGGAAGGCACCGAGGCAAATGGTACACTGGAAATGAATTTTGTTAGAAATCGTCGATATTTTGTTGAACACGGTGAACTAAATATTTTTTCATATAAATACGTTTTTCTATTAATTGTTCGTTCAATTTTTCAAATCACGACAAATTTTTTCCCGATTTTCTCTTTCGATCCTTAAAAAAAATCGATCCATTGTCCTGGAAAAATATTCAATAAGAATCTTGGGCCGAAGTCAAGAAAAAACAGAATTTCGTTGCATTTTGACGATGCAAACTTCAGCTTCGTTTAAATTTTTGAAAAACATGACCATTTGATATTTTATTAATTAGGAACTCGAGTGCATAGAACTTTTGAGTTAAGAAGCATTGGTTAATTATCAAAACTCTGCGGGCTATGAGAGGACTGTATGGGCGAGAGTTAATAGTCGGAAGACTATCGACATGTACACATTGAGGTGTGTATATCGAGTCGTGAGTAGCAATATAGGATTCGGGGTTGGGAACTCGAGTTGGAAAATACGATTTGTTGTACTGGCTTGTGTGCTGCTACGTCCCGAAACTTGGTGTAGTGTCCTGCGAGATATAATTATCTAGTTTTAGTCTCTGAGGAGTCCTAGGGCGTCGTCGGCTCGGCCTTTCTCAACAGTCTTTCACAGTCACGTGCAATAGTAAAACTCACTTCAATCGAGATAGAAACTCAAGCACAAATAACCTCTGCTGAAACGTTGAAAACAAAATTCTGTTGGAAAAGATCGATATTTTGTTCGATACGTTCGACTAAACGTTTTTTTTAATAATCCCAAAAATTGTGTCATCGCAGCAAGAAATATTCTAGAAAATCTCTTTGGAAGCAATTTTTTTTCGTTCCACTCGTAAATTTTGCTGACAATTCCGTTAGAAATCAAATATATTGTCAAAATAACAAAAATTTTGAAATTGTCAAAAAATATTTAGTTCGATACGTTCGACTAAATGTTTTTTTGAATAATCCGAAAAATTGTGTCATCGCAGCAAGAAATATTCTAGAAAATCTCTTTGGAAGCAATTTTTTGTCGTTCCACTCGTAAATTTTGCTGACAATTCCGTTAGAAATCAAAAATACTGCCAAAATAACGAAAATTTTGAAATTATCAAAAAATATTTAGTTCGATACGTTCGACTAAATGTTTTTATGAATAATCCCAAAAATTTAGTCATCGCAGCAAGAAATATTTTAGAAAATATCTTTGGAAGCAATTTTTTGTCGTTCCACTCGTAAATTTTGCTGACAATTCCGTTAGAAATCAAAAATACTGCCAAAATAACGAAAATTTTGAAATTATCAAAAAATATTTAGTTCGATACGTTCGACTAAACGTTTTTTCGAATAATCCCAAAAATTGTGTCATCGCAGCAAGAAATATTCTAGAAAATCTCTTCGGAAGCAATTTTTTTTCGTTCCACTCGTGAATTTTGCTGACAATTCCGTTAGAAATCAAATATGTTGTCAAAATAACAAAAATTTTGAAATTACCAATAAATATTTAGTTCGATACGTTCGACTAAACGTTTTTTCGAATAATCCCAAAAATTGTGTCATCGCAGCAAGAAATATTCTAGAAAATCTCTTCGGAAGCAATTTTTTTTCGTTCCACTCGTGAATTTTGCTGACAATTCCGTTAGAAATCAAATATGTTGTCAAAATAACAAAAATTTTGAAATTACCAATAAATATTTAGTTCGATACGTTCGACTAAACGTTTTTTCGAATAATCCCAAAAATTGTGTCATCGCAGCAAGAAATATTCTAGAAAATCTCTTCGGAAGCAATTTTTTTTCGTTCCACTCGTGAATTTTGCTGACAATTCCGTTAGAAATCAAATATGTTGTCAAAATAACAAAAATTTTGAAATTACCAATAAATATTTAGTTCGATACGTTCGACTAAACGTTTTTTCGAATAATCCCAAAAATTGTGTCATCGCAGCAAGAAATATTCTAGAAAATCTCTTCGGAAGCAATTTTTTTTCGTTCCACTCGTGAATTTTGCTGACAATTCCGTTAGAAATCAAATATGTTGTCAAAATAACAAAAATTTTGAAATTACCAATAAATATTTAGTTCGATACGTTCGACTAAATGTTTTTTTGAATAATCCCAAAAATTGTGTCATCGCAGCAAGAAATATTCTAGAAAATCTCTTTGGAAGCAATTTTTTGACGTTCCAATCGCAAATTTCGCTGACAATTCCGTTAGAAATCAAATATATTGTCAAAATAACAAAAATTTTGAAATTACCAAAAAATATTTAGTTCGATACGTTCGACTAAATGTTTTTTTGAATAATCCCAAAAATTTTGTCATCGCAGCAAGAAATATTCTAAAAAATCTCTTTGGAAGCAATTTTTTGACGTTCCACTCGTAAATTTTGTTGACAATTCCGTTAGAAATCCAAAATACTGCCAAAATAACAAAAATTTTGAAATTATCAAAAAATATTTAGTTCTAGACGTTCGACTAAATGTTTTTTTGAATAATTCCAAAAATTGTGTCATCGCAACAAGAAATATTTTAGAAAATCTCTTTGGAAGCAAATTTTTGTCGTTCCACTCGTAAATTTCGCTGCCAATTCCGTTAGAAATCATAATCATGATATTTTATCACGTCACAATTTCGACTGGTTATGTGACCGAATGGGTTTGTGATTCGATGTTGAAAGATTTTTTCATTGTGCTGTTCCGTGACGATTTTCGTTGATTCCGAAAGGAATCTGACGCACTGACGAACTTTTCATTCATTTGCTGCTTCCGCGTTGCCATATACGGCCATACATGTACGCGTGTGGCGAAGCGCAACAGCGAGGAGTTCATTGAAAAGCGTGGGTAGCCGCGCGCTGCAGTAGCTGGTGGCGATTTTCCAACGGTTACTGGTTTCGGAGGATCCCGCAATCGGATTGACCCAGTGCTATGCGATACACTGCGCCTCCGTCCCAACTACACCACTCATTCCTCATATCCGACTTTGCACAATGAACGAACAGGCAAGGAGTCAAAAAATAGCAAAATACGAAAGAGGAAGCAGAGGGAGAATCGCGACGAAATAAAAAATTCGAAAAAATCGGTGATAGAAAAATAAACAGAGAATAAAATGGAACAGGATCCGAGACTGTAAAAAAAAAAAAATGAATTTTTGCGATCGAATTTGTTCGAAACGTTCGACTAAACGTTTGTTTTTTTTTTTTTTTGAAAATCCTAAAAATTCTCTTCGGAAACAAATTTTAGTCGTTCCAGACACAAAATCTTTTGCTGCGAATCGCAGGCAAAATATTGATCAAAAAAATAATTCGATTCCCAAATGAAAATTCGATCGGTCCGACACTGTCCAATGGATTCTGTGCCGATAAGATCGAGGGGTTGTCCACCCATCGGTAAAATGGACGTCTTAACATTTGACGACGTTCCCATAAACTCCAAGACACTGGGGTCCGACATTTCGACAGTTCCTCGTTCCACAGATCGTCTCCGAAAATTGAAAGTCTCCAAGGAGCAGGAATAAAAATGCTCCTGGTTACGACGTCGACACGAAATGGCGTGGAATGCCTCGCACATGCACATTTACACAGTGCACCATTCAACGTGTGGCCTGAATCAGTCCACCATTGTGCATTATGCTCTCGTACACCAAAGATATCGCAAGCTCACATAAACATAATTCACTGTATCTATGTGATGCTTATCGCGATGTATAGAGATAAGAATACAGCGTATAGGAAAAGAGAGCTTTCGAAGTGGTCTGAGGTATCGATTTCTCGTCCTCAGCTTGCCCTTATTTTCACAGGCCAATTTTACAACTGCATTATCGATCAAACTCTGGGCTCTTTGCTTTGGTATTATTCTCTCTCTCATCCCTTGTCTCCGCACCCTCCAACCTTTTCAAAGTCTAGAAAACATCTCGAGAGACAATTTTCACAAGTTGATCACGCAGTAGCTTCGCGGTAGCATCGTGAGTCCAACGAGTCGACGTAATTTTCGAATTCCTTGGAAAATGTCGCACCGATAGTTTCGAATAACGAAAAAATTGAAATTTGGAAATTAATTTGTTTGCGAAGATTGTGTTGCTGGATATTTTGTAGAAATTACGTCAAACCTGCTTCGTGTTCTGTTGGGGCTTCGTATACATCGCGAATCAGTCATGCGTGCCGCATTGTTCTTCATTCCGGTGATGCCCTCGTCTCAAGAACGTGAATACACGAGAGACGTACGTTTCGATCTAGATGCAGAGTGGATGTGTTAACAGAGTCAAAATTCGTGTATCGTGCTTCGAGAACATATACGCGGCGGAGGATAATGTTGGCACAGACTCCCCGAGCAGTACGAACTTGCGGTGGAGGAGGAGCTTTGGTCAAGAGAACGTCGAGTCTCGATGATGGACCATGATACAAAATATATCCTCGTAGGAAACATATTGTAGCTTGACGACTGTCCCTCGCTGCGATATCGGTTCATGAACCCTGAATCAGGTCGCGTGGGGTTAATTTTACCCCAGCCGTTTTTGACCGACGATATATTTTTTGTAAAAAAAAAGTCATTTTTGCAGAATTTTTTTTTTTCGACATTTTTTTTGTATTAAAAATTGCACGAATCAAATACAATCGTCGTGGTCGTTGCTCAAGGGTTGGAAATACATTTTAGTATTCTTATTTCATTTTTTCACGATTTTTCAACTATTCATTGCATCCCAAAGTATACTTTTTGGAATGGTTGCTATTTTAACCAGTCCCACCTAAAAGCATGCTATTTCAGACTTGTGAAACGATTTTTTAAATTTTTTTATTGAAAATTACAATTTCTGCATCATTTTTTGTAAAAAACGTCATTTTTGAAGAATTTTCTTTTTTCGATATTTTTTTTGTATTAAAAATTGCACGAATTAAATGCAATCATCATGGTCGTTGCTCAAGGGTTGAAAATACATTTTAGAATTCTTATTTTATTTTTTAACGATTTTTCAACTATTTATTGCCTTCCAAAGTATACTTTTTGGAATGGTTACTAATTTGACCAGTCCCTCCTGAAAGCATGCTATTTCAGACTTATGAAGCGATTTTTTAAATTTTTTTATTGAAAATTACAGTTTCTGCATCATTTTTTGTAAAAAAAACGTCATTTTTGCAGAATTTTTTTTTTCGACATTTTTTTTGTATTAAAAATTGCACGAATTAAATACAATCGTCATGGTCGTTGCTCAAGGGTTGGAAATACATTTTAGTATTCTTATTTCATTTTTTCACGATTTTTCAACTATTTATTGCCTTCCAAAGTATACTTTTTGGAATGGTCGCTAATTTAACTAGTTCCACCTGAAAGCATACTATTTCAGACTTGTGAAACGATTTTTTTCCTTTTTTAATTGAAAATTACAATTTCTGCATCATTTTTTGTAAAAAAAACGTCATTTTTGCAGAATTTTTTTCTTTCGACATTTTTTTTGTATTAAAAATTGCACGAATTAAATACAATCATCATGGTCGTTACTCAAGGGTTGAAAATACATGGTAGTATTTTTATTTTATTTTTTTAAACGATTTTTCAACTATTCATCGCCTTCCAAAGTGCTCGGGGTTGATAACACCCCCAATGACTGTCACAATCCGGAGGTGTGCCTATTGAGGGTTATTTATTTCATAATGATTCAGTAATTCGCTAGAAAAAAGAAAAGCGAGAAATACGACAAACGTCGATTTTCCAGATCACACGAATCTCCTTAATACATTTTACTTTAAAGAGGCTGCTGCCTCGTATAAAGATCAAATCGCATATCCAGTTAACGACGTAATTCACGTTTTTTTTGGACATTATTGTTCGAACCAGTCGCAGAATATTTATTGTTGAATATTTATTGGAACGCATGCACGTGAGTGAAAAACGATGGAGCTCGCTGCATACGATCGACGATATTGAGCGTAATCTCAAACGTCCTGAATTCGATCTCCCAACAGTTGCCAACGGCGCATCGCGTGCTGAGGAGCCATTGAAGGCTTGAGCTACGTTACGTATTTCTGGGATCAGCCAGATCGAAAGGACGTATCTGTAACTAGAACAACGTAACTTGGCTGCAGTCTGACTCGATTCGTATGGGTTTATATCGAGTGCATACGTTCCCAAAACTCATGAGAAACCATTTTTATTCCCGGACGGTGTATTCGCCTTTTCCATTTATCGTTAACGATATTTATCCTCCGAATAAACTGTCAGGACACACGGTAACATCTTAAATCTAATAAATCCAATTGCCATGTATAGCAGTGAGTCGTGGCGGTCCTTGGCTTTTACACCCCCGACGACCTCCCGACACGCGATATTTACGCTCCAGCAACAATAATGCTTCATAAAATCCACGTTTTTAGAAATAATTGGACACTCAATTCATTCGATTTGGCCAATAACTTCGATTAAGGACGATCTATGACGACGGTCAAATCTAAATTTTTGTTTTCAATTTTTTCTTACATACTTAATCGGTTCCGAGCTCAAGTTCATTGGAAAAAGTTGTTACAAATTGTCTAAAGAATGACATCCTCTGAATTCAAAATTGTTCGAGGTTATTTGTATTTTTTATATAATAAACGAAATTTCGAGAAAAATTTACGATCTTTTTTTTTGAAAAATTGGATAAAGCTTCTTCGATGTTGCACAAAAGTGGATGCAAAGTTTTAAGAGGCTTCACCATTTAGAAATCGAAATATTTAATGTTGAAAATTGCAACTTTTAACACACGCTTTTGTGAGAAACTACTGAAAATTGTGATTTTTATAAATAAATATCTCGACTTCTACATGGTGAATCCTGTTGAAAAAATACATGAAGCTTCTTCGATGTTGCACAAAAGTGTATGCAAAGTTTCAAGAGGCTTCACCATTTAAAAATCGAAATATTTAATGTTGAAAATTGCAACTTTTAATACACGCTCTTGTGAGAAACTACTGCAAATTGTGATTTTTATAAATAAATATCTCGACTTCTACATGGTGAATCCTGTTGAAAAAATAAATAAAGCTTCTTCGATGTTGCACGAAAGTGGATGCAACGTTTCAAGAGGCTTCACCATTCAGAAATCGAAATATTTAATGTTGAAAATTGCAAATTTTAACACGAGCTCTTATGAGAAACTACTGAAAATTGTGATTTTTATGAATAAATATCTCGACTTCTACATGGTGAATGCAGTTGAAAAAATAAATGAAGCTTCTTCGATGTTGCACAAAAGTGTATGCAAAGTTTTAAGAGGCTTCACCATTTAGAAATCGAAATATTTAATGTTGAAAATTGCAACTTTTAATACACGCTCTTGTGAGAAACTACTGAAAATTGTGATTTTTATAAATAAATATCTCGACTTCTACATGGTGAATGCTGTTGAAAAAATAAATGAAGCTTCTTCGATGTTGCACAAAAGTTTATGCAAAGTTTTAAGAGGCTTCACCATTCAGAAATCGAAATATTTAATGTTGAAAATTGCATTGCGATTACTGATAATGAATTATTTCTTTTTCAACACCGTCGATGATTAATCGGAACGAATAACTGGAATTTCCTAAACGACTCGATTGAGGAAAAAAATGATCAGTATTAATTATTTTTCGAGAATTCGACGCAATAACCCCGTTTGCGTCACTCCCCTACGCAGCAACTGGGAAAGAACTCCATCCTCGACAAAAGAAAGACCTTATTATCTCTTGTATATGTTTGCACGTCACAATCCTCAATTTTCTATGGGCCAGAACGTCTGCCCTCGTGTATACAGGGGCTTACAATAGTGAGCACGTATGTGAACGTATTATCGTTGATCTACGGAAGTTGTAGAATTTCTCGAAAGCTTTAAATGCCACAAGGGAGCAGCGACCCTTACAAAACAGTGAAAAAAATAAAAAAAAAATATAAAAAAAAATCGAGCGAAAGAGTAAGAACGAAGGAATGGAAGAAAAGAAAAAGATCGAGTTAGACGAGAAAAATCTCTTTAGCAGTCTGTGCAGATCAGAGAGGACATAAGCGGATTTTCGTATTTTTCATCATCCCCTTCCCTCTCGCTTTTCCATACACTCAGCGTGCGCTTCTCAAGCCTCTGTGAAAATCCCCCTTTACGCTCATTTCACTTTTTACTACATACACTCCCCAGCAATCACTGGGAGAAGGGAACGAAACGCTTATTCGCCTTTTCCCTCGTATAGTCCTCGTGCCCTTTCGGTTGCCAACCATCCGCAGGAAATCCGACACATTTGCCAATACCCAACGATGTCGAAGCGACTTAAAACTCAAAATTTTCCACAAAATTCAATAATTTCTTCATCATGTTCAAGAATTATTAATAATTTATTGTTTTATCTAATTTTTGTTTTCAATTTTATGTAATAATCAAATTTTATTATTTTTTTTTTTATTTTTTTAAATTTATTTTAATAAATTATTTTATTTAATAATAAAATGATGATAATAAATGAATAATTTGTTATCATTATTACTTCATAATTATAAAATTCGTAAATTTTCAGATTTTTATATTATAATTGAATTACATTAATTATATAAATTGCACCATTGTTATTAATATTGTTACTATTGAATAAAAACAATAGAATAATCCCTCAATTTTGATCATTACTTCATAATTATATAATTTGTAAATTTTCAGATTTTTATATTATAATTGAATTAGATTAATTATATAAATTGCACCATTGTTGTTATTATTGTTACTATTGAATAAAAATAATAGAATAATCAATTAATTTTGATCGTTACTTCATAATTATATAATTCGTAAATTTTCAGATTTTTATATTTTAATTGAATTACATTAATTATATAAATTGCACCATTGTTATTATTATTGTTAGTATTGAATAAAAATAATAGAATAATTATGGATTTGCAATCCTCGGCCTGTATAAAAATATTTATCGTTCGACAGATTTTTGATATTTTGTTCGATACATTCGACTAAACGTTTTTTTGAATAATTCCAAAAATTATGGCAATGCAGCAAAAAAAATTTTAGAAAGTCTCTTCGTAAGCAAATTTTAGTCGCTCCACTCGTAAATTTCGAAATTTACGAGTGGAAATAAGAAAAATTTTGGAAATTATTTAAAAAATATTTAGTTTACCGTATTCAACAAAATATCGACGATTTTCTAGCAAAATTTAATTTCCAGTGTGCCAGGCCATTTTATTAGCAATGCTTCTGAAAAAAGTTCATCATTTTCGGGGACTCGTCGAATTTTTATTTCTTCCTCGATGTTTTTTCAAGCTCGATACATATTTTTTGACTCTTCTTATCGACCAGACGTTCCTCGGCCACAAAGTCCATTAAAAATGATCGGAACGTATTTCTTCTGCATTTATTTCGACGGAATGAAGGATGCAGGGACGCAGTCGATGTGGGAAAACTCTGGAAAAATATATTTCTACTTGCGGCTGCAGTGTCTCGCAGGCGAACGCTACGAGCTCTCTTTTATCTTGGACTCAGGGACGAGAAAACGATGTTGGATCGGAGTGTTCAAAACCGCGGAAAATACGAATTGCAAACCTCTTTACACAAGACTACCCCATCATTTTCCGTTTATAGATGGAAGAGCATGAAACGTCGTCGCAGATAAATCTCATGTCAGCAAAAAGGACGTAGCCATTTTCGTTTCAGCAAAAGATTTTTTTTTTCGACATTTTTTTGATATTAAAAATTGCACGAATTAAATACGATCATCGTGGTCGTTGCTCAAGGGTTGGAAATACATTTTAGGATTCTTATTTTTTTTTTTAACGATTTTTCAACTATTTATTGCCTTCCAAAGTATACTTTTTGGAATGGTTGCTAATTTGACTAGTCTCACCTGAAAGCTCGCTATTTCAGACTTGTGAAACGATTTTTTTCTTTTTTTAATTGAAAATTACAATTTCTGCATCATTTTTTGTAAAAAAAACGTCATTTTTGCAGAATTTTTTTTTTCGACATTTTTTTTGTATTAAAAATTGCACGAATTGAATACGATCATCGTGGTCGTTGCTCAAGGGTTGGAAATATATTTTAGTATTCTTATTTCATTTTTTAACGATTTTTCAACTATTTATTGCCTTCCGAAGGATACTTTTTGGAATGGTTGCTAATTTGACTAGTCCCAGCTGAAAGCACGCTATTTCAGACTTGTGAAACGATTTTTTTCCTTTTTTAATTGAAAATTACAATTTCTGCATCATTTTTTGTAAAAAAAACGTCATTTTTGCAGAATTTTTTTTTTCGACATTTTTTTTTGTATTAAAAATTGCACGAATTGAATACGATCATCATGGTCGTTGCTCAAGGGTTGAAAATACATTGTAGTATTTTTATTTTATTTTTTTTAACGATTTTTCAACTATTCGTCGCCTTCCAAAGTATACTTTTTGGAACGGTTGCTAATTTGACTAGTCCCACCTGAAAGCACGCTATTTCAGACTTGTGAAACAATTTTTTTTTTTTTTTTAATTGAAAATTACAATTTCTGCATCATTTTTCGTAAAAAAACGTCATTTTTGGAGAATTTTTTTTTTCGACATTTTTTTTTGTATTAAAAATTGCACGAATTAAATACAATCATCGTGGTCGTTACTCAAGGGTTGAAAATACATTGTAGTATTTTTATTTTATTTTTTTTTAACGATTTTTCAACTATTCATCGCCTTCCAAAGTTCCTGGGGTTGATAACACCCCCAATGACTGTCACAATCTGGAGGTGTGACAATTAAGCATTAAAATCGTAACGAATGACCTCAAGAAAGAAAACTCAACGACTCACCATCCTCGTTCAAAAATACACAAGCTTAGTCACTGTTGCGACGATATCCTGTCCGACGTGATTCCTGCAAGCAAAAATGCAACAAGCAACAGATAAATGCTTCGGAATAAAATCGAATGAATCGTCGGGATCGAATCAAAGAAAAGCTGCTCAATAAGCAATGAAATAAAAATCCTTGACTAGCAAGTGACACTCAACTTCTGGAGTCCCTCATTTTTCCGACCTCTTTATTTACCACTATTGAATAATTCCCTACGATCGCGAAAACCCACCAAATCGTAATGTCGTTTTTGGTCCATTCAACGACTGGCTTTTTCCACGAGATTCAGAGGAGAAAAAAATTTTTTTATCGACTTAATTTTAAAAAAACGTTCGATATGGAAACCTCGTTGGTCCAAGCCTCTTGCCTCTTGTTTGAAAGTTCTTGATGCAGGAGTACTCGAGAACCAGGGATTTCTAATGATATCCATATTTTATCCTCGTGGGTTTGTGCTCAATGCTCAATAACGAAGAAAAGACGAATTCCTCTCCATTTCCATGATTTTACTCAGCAGAGAGAAAGGAAGAGAGAGAGAGGGATAGAGAGAGAGAGAGAGAGAGAGAAGGCAAATGAGGGAGACGAGAGAATCACGAGTGGCAAGAGCAGAGTGGAGATATCGAAGTGGAAAATTAATTGCTTATGAAATGGCCTTCTTGGGGCGAAGCTCGCGTCTCGGCCTTGCGAAGTCGCGTGCTAAGCACCCTCGATTTCGCCAACACCTCGTAGTACGATGACGTAGCAGATTCGACCTACCACACTTATCTCCAATGGCCGAGCGACCAAGAACCTTTGGTAGACTATAATTTCCATGGATATACTATTTCTTGAGCCATGTACGACATAAAGGGTGTCTCTGACGTTACCACCTTAACGTACGACGTTGGAAGCACTTGGGAACGATTTTTCAGGGACTGCAACCGAGAATATTCGCAGATTCAGGTTTCCTCATCGGATTAGCTAGTCAAAAGCCCTCGATGATCAATGTAAACACACTGGAAATGGAATTTTGTTGGAAAAGATCGATATTTTGTTGGATTCGTTTGACTAAACGTTTTTTTGAATAATTCCAAAAATTGTGTCATTGCAGCAAGAAATATTGTAGAAAGTCTCTTCGGAAGTAATTTTTGTTGTTCCAATCGTAAATTTTGCTGACAATTCTGTTAGAAAGCAAATATATTGTCAAAATAACGAAAATTTTGAAATTATCAAAAAATATTTAGTTTGATACGTTCGACTAAACGTTTTTTTGAATAATCCCAAAAATTGTGTCATTGCAGCAAGAAATATTGTAGAAAGTCTCTTCGGAAGTAATTTTTGTTGTTCCAATCGTAAATTTTGCTGACAATTCTGTTAGAAAGCAAATATATTGTCAAAATAACGAAAATTTTGAAATTATCAAAAAATATTTAGTTTGATACGTTCGACTAAACGTTTTTTTGAATAATCCCAAAAATTGTGTCATTGCAGCAAGAAATATTCTAGAAAATCTCTTTGGAAGCAATTTTTTCACGTTCCGCTCGTAAATTTCGCTGACAATTCCGTTAGAAACCAAATATATTGTCAAAATGACGAAAATTTTGAAATTATCAAAAAATATTTAGTTCGATACGTTCGACTAAACGTTTTTTTGAATAATCCCAAAAATTGTGTCATTGCAGCAAGAAATATTGTAGAAAGTCTCTTCGGAAGTAATTTTTGTCGTTCCAATCGTAAATTTTGCTGACAATGCCGGTAAAAACCAAATATATTGTCAAAATAACGAAAATTTTGAAATTATCAAAAAATATTTAGTTCGATACATTCCACTGAAAGAGTCAAAGATGCATCACTATTTGCACAGCAAAAAATCGATTTATTGTACGAAGAAAAACGAGATTCCAGTGAGAAATTCTCGAGTAATTGTCGTTCTACCGAAAGCGTGAGAAAAAGTTTCGTTGCACGACTTCTGACAGCAGGTTGAACGATAACGCCGACGAGTTTTACGCTTTTTATCGTAAAGCCACCCTGTACGGTACAAGGGATTCTTCCAACCCGGAGTTTCCAAGTAGCTGGTGCTGTACAAGATTATTTACCTACGAGATAACCTCTTAACATGAGACTTGAGAAGCTGCCAGGAGGACTCCCTTAAATCGTAACTCTTTAGTCTCATTAAAGGGCTCGAGCAGTCACCGAATATATATAAAAGGCGAGAAATCTCCCGAGACTTTCTTCACGCTTCTCAATTTTATTGCAAATTGCCTGACACTTTTTTCACGCCGTTTTTATTTCCCTCAGAACTACTTACATCCCAGTCGAGTTTCCATAAATTACAAAGTAACCAACATTTACCTTTCTCCTGCTGATTTAAGTGAACGTCAGTCAAATCAAGTTTGCGCTTGATTTTCATATTATTTTGCTTCCTCACAGAGGAAGCTATGTGACGGTGAAATTTTTTTTTTTTTTTCACTTCTCAATATCAATGCGAATAAAATTTCCCAAAACATTGAAAAATCATATTTAGACAAATTGTCCAAATGTGTGTGTGTGTGCATGTTTTTGCACTGTAAAATTCAAACGTTCATAACTCGAGAACGGTTTGAGCTACAGGGCTCCCCTTTCGCACAGATGTTTATCTATCCGAGCTCTTGATTCTCTGAGATTTTCGTTGGAATTGGTAGAAGAATACGAATTTTACGGAATTTTGAAATTTTCAAAAAAAAAAGTCGACGCTCTAACTTCCGCAAATTTTAAGATTTATTACTAATTTTTTTTTTATCAATAGAGTATTATAATAGAAAGGTTCGTATTAAATTTGGGGAATATCGGTTGAACGGTTTAAATTTTATGATTTTTCGAATTTTTCGAAAATTTGAATTTTTTGAAAAATCGTCCAACCCCACCAGATTCTGCAAATTTTGTAAAATATTAAATACAAGTCTGTACTTCCTCGTAATTCTTTGCGAGTTTTGTTGGAATTGCTAGAAAAATAAAATTTTGAAATTTTCAAATAAAAGGGTTTCCCTGAATTCCCCAAATTTTAAGATTTATTGTTAATTTGTTTTTTTTTTTTATAAATAGAGAATTATAATAAGAAAATTGGTTTTGAATTTCGAAAATATCGACCAAATGATTGAAATTTTATGATTTTTCGAATTTTACGCGATAATCTGAATTTTTCAAAAAATCCTCTAATCACTTCAATTTTTGCAAATTTTCTCAACAGTTCTGTACAAGTTCGTACTTCCTCTTAACTTTATCGAAAAATTGTCGAAATTGTATAATTCAAATGCAAATACAAAAAACGATGCAAATTGAAATTTGCAAATTGCTTCGTCTAGATGCTCAAAGCTTCCTATATAAGGAAGCTAAAATGAAAAATACAGTTCCTTCGATCATCATCCATTCGTGGGATCGATCGTTTTTACTTGAATTTCAGTTTTTTTTTTTTTTTTTTTTTTTTTTCCATCCTTCAGTTCACATTCCCTCAACGAGTGCTGCATTAACTAAATACTAAGTATACACGTGCACGTAGTGTGGAACAACATCGAAACCCAAGTGCAATGAGATTTCATAATTCACGTTACATCGCGATCGATCATGGTGGACGGGGGGAAAGTGCTTAGAAGTTCGGCATGTGCGCCGAAAATTACCTCACAACCTGCTCATGCAACGTGAATGTGGCTGCACTAGCGTGCACATTGAAAAATACATATAGAGCTTGCTCGTGCATCGGGCAGAGCAGCTAATGACGTTCGGTCCAATTCACGATGGCGTACAAATGGAGGAAAGTTATCTTGGCGAACATGAGACTTAACCCGAAGCTCACAAACCGCTAAACTTCTCTTGTAGATTGTTCCATCCAGCAAACAAAACATCTTGCTCCGAATCACCGATAATTACACTTTCAGGTGCTTCGTCATCGAATTATGAAAAAAAAAAAAAAAAAAAAAATGAAAATGTACAAACTGCGTCTCGATTGTCAAGCTTCGCGTTTTGCCGGCAGCGATGAAAATAAAATAAAAGTTCAAAGTGCCATAATGATGAGAAATTGATGAAATAACGAAGGAAAATCTTTTCTCGACGGCCCGCAACGAACCTCTGTATACAGAGCGTAAATATAACTCGTAGACTGATTGCCACTTGATCGATTTATCGTTTGGCATGTCGTGAAAGGGTAAATTAGCGGAGAGGCGTGTTTATTGGGAAATACAGTTATTGCTTCGCTTTTTCTTCCTTATAATAATTACTTTTCTTGGACATTGATAACGACGCACTGGGAATGAAATTTTGTTGATAATCGTCGATATTTTTTTTAATACGATAAAATAAATGTTTTTTTTATAATTTTATTATTTTCGTTATTTTTGGCAGTATATTTGGTTTCTAACGGAATTGTCAGCGAAATTTACGAGTGGAACGACAAAAATTTGCTTCCGAAGAGATTTTCTACAATATTTCTTGCTGCAATGACACTATATTCGGGATTTTTCAAAAAAACGTTTCGTCGAACGTATTGAACTAAATATTTTTTGATAATTTCAAGATTTTCGTTATTTTGGCAAAATATTTGGTTTCTAACGGAATTTTCAGCGAAATTTACGAGTGGAATGACAAAAATTTGCTTTCGAAGAGACTTTCTAGAATATTTTTTGCTGCGATGACACAATTTTTGGGATTATTCAAAAAAACGTTTCGTCGAACGTATCGAAGTAAATATTTTTTGATAATTTCAAGATTTTCATTATTTCGACAATATATTTGATTTCTAACGGAATTGGCAGCAAAATTTACGATTGGACCGACAAAAATTTGCTTCCGAAGAGATTTTCTAAAATATTTTTTGCCGCGATGACACAATTTTTGGGATTATTCAAAAAAACGTCGTTCCAATCGTAAATTTTACTGACAATTCCATTAGAAACAAAATATTTTGCCAAAATAACGAAAATTTTGAAGTTATTAAAAAAATATTTAGTTCACCGTGTTCAACAAAATATCGACGACTTTCAACAAAATTTACGATAGTCACTAACTTTTCCTGCTGGATTTAGAATCAAATAAACTAATTGATTTTTTTTTCGCTGCAGTCTATAAAACAGCAGCGCGCACTCACGACATTATTTTCAAGTCGATGAGATAAATTGAAAAGTTGCATTGCGTGGTCTTGGTCCGTAGAACTGTAAACTTGTGTTTCTCTTTTCCCTCAACTTTCTTCTCTCCAAACTGAACGTTTTTATTGCTTGTTCGTATTTTTCTTTTGCAATTTACTGGATAACAAGAGCGCTCGTTATGTTTGACAAGCGAGTATCATTAAACGGCGAAAGGAACTTGGCAATTTCATCAGTTCCTCAAAATAACGAGATCCATCTCCGCGCGTTTATTTTATTCTTGTGTATACTCAGCAGCAGCTTCTTCCCTTTTTCCGCAGTCTTGTGATCCACAAGATCCGTTGCACGCTCAAAAAGCTCGTGTCTCAAAAGCTCTCTAATGAGGAACAACGACGATTTTTTTTTCCCCGAATCTCCAAAAGTTTCTACCATCGAAATCTTTCGCGATTCCGTAAAAACTATTCAACTGTTTGTGTGCGCGAAAGGACCAGCAGATCCCGATAAAACGAACGTGTGATTAGGGCAGCTTGACCGTGGAACCTCCTGAAGAAATCCTGATTAGGACGAGAGTCGTGTTGGTCGTTACACAGTCCCGATAAGATAACGTGGCAATGATCAGTTTGAACCAAATTTCATTGTAATCCAGGGCTGGACTGTTCCCGATAGGAATTTCTCGGAAAATTCGAAATGATTGAAATTTAATTAAATTTCGTGTGTATATTTTTTACTATTAAAAAATATATTTAAAATTTTTTTTTATTTATTATTATTTGTATGAATATACAAATTTTTTACGATTTTTCCTCTACATAGTTTTCGAGTAATTACACACAGAAGAAACGCAACTTCAATTTATACACGTTTAGATGGGAAAAATAAAAAATTGGAAATTAAAATTAATAATAATAATAATAATAATAATACAATAGATAAATAAATAAATAAATAAATAAATAAATAAATAGATAAATAAATAAATAAATAAATAGATAAATAAATAAATAAATAAATAAATAAATTTAAAAATATTAATAATAAATAAATAAATGAATAAATAAAATAAATAAATAATAAATAAATAAATGAATAAATTAAATAAATAAATAAATAAATAAATAAAATAAATAATGAATAAATAAATGAATAAATTAAATAATAAAATAATGAAAAATGAAAAATTCTTTTTTTTTTGCTCGAGCAAGTCTTTTGGAAGTGCCTGTAGCAAAAATATCTCATGGTATCCAGTACGTGCTTGTTTTTTCGAGTGGAATAGCGCGCTATGAAGGAGCAATTTGTGGTGGACGAAAAAGGGAAGCCATATACTGAAAGGTTTTAGCGTTTGCTGTGGTTCATAAAGACTATTATCAATTAAAGGCTCGTAAGTAGTCATATGAGGGGGAGGAGGTTTCTTCATCAAAATTGCGGCATTTTGTGGGTGGGTAATCGTTGGAGCTAATCCGTGCAGAGTTTAGTGCAGGATCTGCTTTGAGTCTGCGTATGCTAACCACATCAATGTTGAATAAACCTTTGGCTCCTATTGAGTTGTTTTATTGGACTTTGGCGAAGCAAGCAGCATTCTCTCTTTTTCTCTCTCTCTCTCTCGCGCTCGCTGCTTCTCGTTCGCTTCCGCCGACATGACCTGGCACTAGAAACTTCGAACCCAAGCAATATTGATTTGAGGAACGCGATGATGACGAGAACAATGGATGCGATAATTACGGAAATGAATTAGCGAGACCCAAGCCCCGAGGAGGCAATTGTACTTTTTGGACTGGGTTTCTAGATCCTCGAGAGACGAGCGACTCATATGCGCATGTACTTTCTGTATCTCAGCTCCTCCGGAGACGCTGGATCAGCTTTTGGATCAGCCAACTAATTTATTAATTGGATCCGAGTCTCTCGGTACCGAGTGTCGCCAACAGACAGATCGAACAAGAGCAACCACACTGAGACGACGGAGCTTTGCTCTTTGGAGGAGCTTTCTCTCTTCTCACCGATAAGTCGCTTTGATTCTGCACTGAGAAATTACATGCTACACCCAGAACTTGCTGGAATATTGTTTAATGAAGAAATTATTCTCAAACGAGCTGGAACCCTTGATGGTCACGTGGGGTTCATTTTACCCCAGCCGCTTTCGACCGACGATACTTGATAGAAATTTTGAGAAAATGGGACTTTTGACACTATTTATGAAACGATTTTTTTTTCTTTAATTGGAAATTACAATTTTTGCATCATTTTTTGTGTAAAAAATAACGTCATTTTTGCAGAATTTTTTTTTCGACATTTTTTTTGTATTAAAAATTGCACGAATTGAATACAATCGTCATGGTCGTTACTCAAGGGTTGAAAATACATTGTAGTATTTTTATTTTATTTTTTTTAACGATTTTTCAACTATTTATTGCCTTCCAAAGCATACTTTTTGGAACGGTTGCTAATTTGACTAGTCCCACCTGAGAGCATGTTATTTCAGACTTATGAAACGATTTTTTTTCTTTTAAATTGAAAATTACAATTTCTGCATCATTTTTTGTAAAAAAAACGTCATTTTTGCAGAATTTTTTTTTTCGACATTTTTTTTGTATTAAAAATTGCACGAATTGAATACACTCGTCATGGTCGTTACTCAAGCGTTGAAAATACATTGTAGTATTTTTATTTTATTTTTTTTAACGATTTTTCAACTATTAATCGCCTTCCAAAGTATACTTTTTGGAACGGTTGCTAATTTAACTAGTCCCACCTGAAAGCATGTTATTTCAGACTTATGAAACGATTTTTTTTTCTTGTTAATTGAAAATTACAATTTCTGCATCATTTTTTGTGAAAAAAAACGTCATTTTTGCAGAATTTTTTTTCTTGACATTTTTTTTGTATTAAAAATTGCACGAATTGAATACAATCGTCATGGTCGTTACTCAAGGGTTGAAAATACATCGTAGTATTTTTATTTTATTTTTTTCAACGATTTTTCAACTATTTGTCGCTTTTTAAAGTCAGTGGAGTTGATAACCCCCTCAATTACTATTACGTCACGATCTGGAGATGTGAATATTAAGGTTTATATTTTTTCTTTAAATTCTTAATCAATCTCTACATTTCTTGTTTTTTCTTCAATGAAAAAATCCAACCTGATGCTGTCCAAGAAATTCGCTGTATCATCACCGGAAGTCGTGATTATTTTTTGCAATGTACATTGGAAAAATTGGATGGAAACTGTGAAAAATTCGAGAGCAAAATATCAAAAAGTTAATAACTGGATTTTAATTCTCGTTGGAACAATAATTGCGAAAATTGTGTCCAACTTTAATTGCAAATGAATAAGTACAGAATGATAAAATTTGTTTTTAAACGCAATTGGCAAAAATAAAAAAGTCAGATAAGATGTTAATGTGAGAAGTTAATCGAGCGATTGACCGTCATGGGACAAAATACAAAAAGCTCTCAAAGCTGTTTTACGAGGAAAAGTTGCACAGTTAAATTTACGGGAGGATGGAGTTTGCTTCCCGCGCCTTTATTTTTTTCGCCTCCTTCCATCCAAGTCGAAGAAAAAGGTCACGCAGCATTGCTCGGGGATAAAAAAGTTATAGCATGAGTAAAGCCAGACTGTTCCTTTATAGCAAAGACTCGAGGTGGGCGTAGTTTTCATCAAGTAACTTCGAGTCCATTAACGCGAGCAAGAGAGATGCCAAACAAGTTAAAAGAAGCTGCTTTATCGATCTTATCTCATACATAAGGTCTGAGCTATTCAGCATCGAGCTTCCGGTTGGCTTTCATCTTTCCACCTAATTTATCGAATAAACTCGCCATCTTAAAAAATTCTAGACATTTTTATCTTCAATCTACAATTTTTCATGCTGCTAAGAAAAATTGTTATAAAAGCTGTATAAACAAATTTCGTACGACTTGTTGATAAAATCGATTTGAAAGTCTCGAAAATGCAAAATTTCGAGTTTTTACTAAAATAATGTCTTTGTATTTTTTGAATCTTTTATCATTGAAATTACAGCATGACAGTAATTACGAAAAAATGATCCAGGTGAATTTGGTTTTTTTCAAAATTGACCAAATTTCCAGACGATTTTTATATATATTTTTTTTTTTTACTGATCGTCGAGATTTTAGGGAAAGAAATGAAAAAAAAAGGAAAAAAAATGGGACTCCACGAAGCATCGGATTGTTAGAGCAACTTCTGCTGTGGAGTTGGTTTTTCGGTTGGTTTTCGCAAAGTTCCAACCCCTGTGTCTGCCAAGAAAAATTGGATTACAAGTTTTCTCTCTTTTTTTTTTCTCGCCCTCCGTGGTCACCACGATCGGAAGTACCTTAAGGGAGCGCCACGGGGGTGATCTCCGGAGTAGTCGACGACCTCGAAAAAAGGAAAAGTGAAAAGTGAAGAAAAAGGAGAAAAAAAAACGATCGGCTGGAGTGAAAAAAAAAGAAGTTTTTCGCAGACTACGAAATCAACGCGAACCTTGTCAATTAAACTTCGTGACGCACGTAAAAAAAAAGAAAATCGAAATTCGAGAAAAATAGAAATTTTTTTATTCGAAAAAAAAAAATTCCGAACATTTTCTTTGACCCAGTGAACCAGAGATCTGCCCTGAACGCAGAGCCTTGAGTTTTTGCCTCTCGTACAAGAGTTGAATAAAATTTACGCGCGTTTTTTTTTGCGTCGTGCCTCGTGCTCCTTTTCCCTCAGTTTGTGGAATTCAGATTTTTCTCCTTATTGTCGTAGTATACGAGACGAGATGCAAATGACGAAAAACCCGAGGGAGTTGAAGAAAGGAAGGGCATGAGGATGAACGAGAAACAGCCCTTAAAAAAGATTTGAATGTTTCAGGAAAGAAAAAAAATTATACACGAATAATTCCGAACTTACAAAAAGATACCAATAACTTCAATAAACATAGGTCCCTCATTTAATCTCAGAATCTTGACGATCCGAGATATTCGGAGGATAAAGAAAAATTATGGTAATTGACAGAAAATTCAGGAAATTCTCGTATTTCAAAGAGTGACACAACATTTAAGCCACAGGCACTCCTATGGGGACATTTTTCAACAAATAAAATGTGAAATGTGAAATTTTCGATTTCGTAGATTGCAAATAATTTTTGAAAATTCAAAAAATAATTAAAAGTCTTTATCAATAAGTTCATAATACGGAACTGAAAGCCATGAAATCGAGTTAAAGGAAAACAGAAGACTGAAATAAATGTTAGCAACAATGTTAAACGTTTGTCTGAATAAAATTGAATTAAAAAGTTGGAGTCTCACACGCGTGATAAAGTGTCGGTAGACGAGAAGTTTAAAGTTTGTTCAGTATGTAGCCCGAGATCGGACTTTTATAACTCGAGGGGAATCTCTCGCACCCTTTTACCACCCTTAGATTCATCACTAACCCCAAGTACACCCATATGTTTAGTCTGTATTCATGTTCAATGTACAGGGTGTCCAGGTTCTCAGAAAATCAAGTTACATGAACATTAGTACTTTTTAGTTGTTGTAGAATTTCGATTTGACACAAAAAACTCTGGATTTCGACGTAGTTTAAGATCGAAAATAAAAAGTGGTACTGTTATGTTAAATAAAAAATATTAAAAATGAATATTTTTCGGTGGATTCCAGTTCATTGAAGGCCAAAAAGTGTGAGGGGTCGATTAATGGACTCGTAATCTCAAACATTTGCGATCAACGCACCATGTACATCAAGATGATCTCGCTCCACCCTCACAAAAGCCTCTAATAACCCGCGAGATCGTTTCGTCTCCCTTCTCACGTACTTGCCATATACATACTTCAGTGTTCTCGCGTTGCCATGCTTTCCTCTCACCAGGAGAACCGAACGATGCTTCCCACATGTACAAGCAGTAGCTTTTAGTCAAGTAGTGTATGGTAGGCAGTGCTTATAAACGGCTCTATACGACGAGATTAACGTCGTACCCCAAAGTAGTATGTATACTATTGAGATTGCGGGATAGAACTGAAAATGTTAATACTAATCCTGTTGAGACTTTGTACAGCCGTAGCCACCCAAAGACACGTTCCTCTGTCTAAGCTTTACCTCTGGAGTAACCCACGAAATGGAAAGACAGATGATGATGATGATGAAAAATGTTTATTGCTTTGGTTACCCTTTAGGCATGTAAATGAAAAGTGATAGACGTTTTATAAATCAATACAAATGTCTTACATGATACTGAAGTGTGCATCGTTGGAATACAACGAAAAATGCATTTTCCATTAAATGATAATTAATGCACTTGTTTCAATTTTTTCGGTCAATTCAGTTTCCGAATGGCAAAGAAGACTCTCCCTTAATCGTTGACAAGTACTGTATCCAAATTTTGTCGCAAAACATTGAAAAAGAGACCATTGAACAAAATTTGATTTTCAGAATCTGAAATGCACTTCACCGAGCTGCAGAGAAACCCCATCGTACAGATCGTTCCGTGAGAGAGAGAGATTTCGTGGGCATTGAAAAAGATGGAGAATTAAGGGGCAAAGTCGACAGAAACTTAATTTCGTGTTAAGCCCTCTTGCTCCGCAAAAAAGTGTCAAAAACACCCAGACAATTTTATCGTTATGTCGGAGGGAGAACAAACACTCCTCTAACAGAGAATAAGGGAACGTCTTAAACCCCTTCAAGGGCTACCCTAGAGATAAATGACTGCTACGACTCCGACTCGGCATATCCCTTAACGATCCGCTACTTTCTAATGGAAAATAGTTGATCATTCACATTCCCAATCCTTTACAATCGTAAACGCCATTTTCAGGGTTTCAGAGGGTTGTTACGAGATTTTTCATTGGTTGCTCGTATCTCGCAGCAAAGTATCGACGCCTCGGAAATTCGGGTTTGGAGTCAAATTATTCAAATTTCGATCTAAACCAAGTATTTAGTCATTTTTTTTTCACTTTTCTACAATTTTCCATCATCGGAAGCATTCACTTTCGACGAACATTTGGAAAAGTGTTTTTTTCCACACTCCCGATGGATAGGGATCCTATGAATATATGCTGCACCCACATACTCGAAACCGTGTATATTCTGGCGTATATATGGTTGATGAATGGAACAACGCTCAATGCTGACTATAGTAATGCATCATCAGTGTGCAGAGGATCGACGAAGCAAAGCTGGAGTTGAAAGGCAGAGCTCGTTGAGTGAAAAACGGAGAAATAGATGGACGGATAATGAAGAGGGTAAGAGAGAGAGAGAGAGAGAGAGAGGTTGCTGCGGTGAGTTTGCCTGGTGCGATTGCGAGGCCGGGAGAGTTAGGTCGTGCTTATCAAGCCTTCATCGCTTTATGCATGTTGCCGCTCCAGAGTTTGTAGATATCGATTCACTGTCTCTCTTTTACGCTACTTTCGCCATGATACCAAAATGCATCGGATACATGAGCTTTCAGAATACATACAAAAGTTTCTCTTACTCTGGTGAACCCATGCTGAAGGGAATTCTATAGCACGAGACTATCTGGTGTGAGTAAGTCACCTGACTCTATCAAATTCATTATCTCGCAACACGATAGTCACCTACCTTCAAAATTCCAACATCTTTTTTTCCGAAATCCCGACCCACTTGAGACTTGCATCATTGAAATTTTTAAAATATGCTAAAAAAATCATTTTCAGTAACTGAAAATTTTGAAATTATAAAAAAATATTTAGTTTACCGCACGGGGAGGGGGGGTCGGTAAAAACCCGCAAGGGTATACCGGGGAGGGTGGATATAAAGTACGCACCATAGAAATCGGAATAAATAAAAAAAAAAAATAATAATATTTAGTTTACCGTATTCAACAAAATATCGATGATTTTCAACAAAATTTCATTTCCAGTCTACATATCGTTTCCTACTACGATCCCCATCTCATCATTTTCAACTCTGACACAACTCTGTGAGTCCGCTAATTATTATTATTTTTGTTGTTGTTATTGTTACTCTTTGTTCGAAAAGATGAAATTACGTTTATTTCAGCTCGAATAATTTCCGATGCGTTATGACACTGCCGGCTCAAACTTTCCGAACTGAATTCCCGGACTCTGCAGCTCCGAGCAGTCCAAACATATCAACAAATTTAATTAACACATTTTTTTAAACGAACGCTTTCAGCTTTTTCTTTCGCCATTTAATGAAAAAGAATTTCAGAAAATTTATTATTTCAGAAACGAGACACGAACCCATTTTATCGGAGTGCTAATCGAGGGAAAAGTGAAAATTTCCAAGACTCTCTGAAAACACCTCGACAAAATATCCGAGCTCCGAGGGCTTCGTAGATACACGAGAAAGCTTCGCACGAATCCTTGCAACGAAACACGTCAGAGGGCTTTAGGCACAGAAGCTAATCAAGCTCAGTGCATCACAGGTACTTATCTGTGTGTATGCACGAGATTTCAGAGCATAATTGATTACTGTGCAATCTCCAGTCCAGCTGGCCAATGGAATAAATAGAGAGTTTTGCGTAATGGCACAAATCATGAGGCAGAAAATAATTATTCGATTTAATGATGCTCGATGTTAAATAAATACTGGAGCAAACAGAAAAAAATGGAAAAAATACCCTTAGGATGGTACACGAAAGCAAATAAACAATTTCAATGACGTCCAAGTTTCCATCGTTGAAAAGAAACGAAAAATACGTTTTTCTATTAATTATTTGTTGAATTTCAAAAACCATGACAATTTTTGTACCGATTTTGGTTTTGGATCCCGTAAAAAAATCCTTTTATTGTGCTGACGAAATATGGAATAAGAATCTTGAGATTTGCTCAAGAAAAAATTGAATTTCGTTGCAATCCAACGATGCAAACTTCAAAATCGTAAATTCCTTTTTCATCTGGGGCGAAGCTCATTATTTAAATGCAGAATGTAATTAGATCGATAAAAAGATCGATTTTTGTGACCCAAAAAGTATGTTGGTTCAAAAAATTTGTACAATTTCGAAAATTAAATAAATGCTCAATAAAAAAAAATTCAGTTTCACGGATTTCATATTATTTTTTATTTCAATTTCGTAAATATTAACGAAATGTCTTTCAAAAATCGAGGGATCCTGAAAAATGTTTCTCCTCCATTTTATCGACCGCCTGCTGATTTTTAATTCCTGTAATTCCCAATTTCTTCTGGACCGAATTCTATCAAAGATTCTCCACTTTATTTCTTTCCGAATCGGTACAGACATGAAAATTGATCGCATTGGAAATGTGTATTCCCAGTTGGCTTACGCGATCTTAATATTACCAAATCCTGGAATCCACCGCGTGCGAACAAATTTAAATTCTTCACACAGAGAATGCTGCGCTGTGTGTGTACAGGGGGTCGCAAAATGTGTGTGCAGGGTTCATGGGTCAGGTAAATCGAAAGGGTCCAAAGAATGGAATCCTGGCGAGGATGCAGCAACATCGACGACTGCATCGTTGAAATGCATCGAGAATAATTCAATTTTTATTCGTTATTTTGATGATTAATGCACTTTTTACATTTTTTTCAATCAAATTCGTTTTTCGAATGGGAAAGAAGAAATTTTGCCTCCTGATTCAAAAAATAATGAGTTTTCATTGCATTTTCAAATGGCCAGCACACTCCTCCCCCTTTTTGGAGTTCTACAGTCGTCACTGTCTGAACAAGTTCGAACGAATCAGTCAAAGTTTTCGAAAGGCTGGATATTACGAGTGAAAATGGCTGAAGGTTTTGTACACTGAAAATGAAATTTAGTTAAAAATCGTCGATATTTTGTTGAACACAGCGAACTAAATATTTTTTGATTATTACAAAATTTTCGTTATTTTGGCAGTATATTTGGTTTTTCATGGAATTACCAGCAAAATTTACGATAGGAACGACAAAAATTTGTTTCCGATGAGATTTTCTAGAATATTTCTTGCTGCGATGACACAATTTTTGGGATTATTCAAAGAAAACGTTTCGTCGAACGTATCGAACTGAACGAGGAACTGAATGTTTTTTGATCATTTCAAAATTTTCGTTATTTTGACAGTTTTTTTGGTTTCTAACGGAATCGTCAGCAAAATTTACGATTGGAAGGACAAATATTTGCTTCCGATGAGACTTTCTAGAATATTTCTTGCTGCGATGACACAATTATTGGGATTAATCAAAAAAACGTTTCGTCGAACGTATCGAACTCAATATTTTTTGATAATCTCAAAATTTTCGTTATTTTGACAGTTTTTTTGGTTTCTAACGGAATCGTCAGCAAAATTTGCGATTGGAAGGACAAAAATTAGCTTCCGAAGACATTTTATAGAATATTTCTTATTGCAATGACACAATTTTTGGCATTATTCAAAGAAAACGTTTAGTTCAACGTATCCAACAAAATATCGATCTTTTTCAACGAAATTTTGTTTTCAGTGTATAATTTAGCGTCAAGTTCAAGTTGTACGTCCAGTCAAGTGACGGGGGATGATTTTTGGGGAAGCTCGTACAAGGGAATGTGCACGGAAGAGTTCAAGACTGGCGCGATCTCGCAGAACGCTCCCTAGGGAGCAGAAGAAAAGAGTGTACGTGATCGGACTTTAATTGCGTAAGAATACGTGGATATTGTTTCAAACGGAAGTTCAGGAGGATGCGGCGAACGTGCTGTTGGTGCGAGAAGGAAAAATCGAGGAGAAACGCTGGCATTTGGAGAAAGCACGCGAGAGAGAGAGGAAAGAGAGAGGGAGAGAGCATCTAAAACGTCGAAGAGGAATTTCAGTGCCACCGATTGGTTCTGTTACGTCGCAGGCTGAGAAAGAAAAAGGAGAGAGCTGTGAGGGAGAGAGAGCGAGAAAGGTGATAAATCTTGTCTAGATTGTGCCCAGCGACGAGAGGAAATTGGGGATCGTGATATCGTACCCATTCACTTGGCTGTACCCATACATACAGAAATCCACAGCTTCCCCCCACATATTCGTCTCCATAGATAAAAGGCACCTACGCGATAGTATTACATTGCCAAGACTCCTGTGATCTCGCAATTCCCTCATTTCTTTCTATTTCTTCCCCAAAAGCTTCCATCTTCATTTTCCTCAATATATTCCTCCCATTTGCCTATACGTCCTCCCAAGCTCTCGCGCTCTTTTAACTTCATTCTTTTAGTATCTCTTTAGTATAACGTACAAGTTGATGTTATTGTGCTTTGAGAAACGTAGCACGACTGCAGTCAATCTTTACAAAGTGAATCTTTATAAAAAAATCAACATTTTGATAAGAACAATTTTTTTAAACAAATACAAAAAATATTTATCAATAAACTTCGTTTAAAAAATGATAAGAAAATTCTGAAAATTTAGTATGTTTTTGTATGAAGTATTCAAGGGGTCGTGTCAAAATTTCACGACGATTAGGGAACTCGTTTTTAAAAAATTAACATTTTGTTGAGAACAATTTTTTTAAACAAATACAAAAAATATTTATCAATAAACTTCGTTTAAAAAATGATGAGAAAATTCTGAAAATTTAGTATGTTTTTGTATGAAGTATTCAAGAGGTCGTGTCAAAATTTCACGACGATTAGGAAACTCGTTTATAAAAAAATCAACATTTTGTTAAGAACAATTTTTTTAAACAAATACAAAAAATATTTATCAATAAACTTCGTTTAAAAAATGATGAGAAAATTCTGAAAATTTAGTATGTTTTTGTATGAAGTAATCAAGAGGTCGTGTCAAAATTTCACGACGATTAGGAAACTCGTTATTAAAAAAATCAATATTATGTTAAGAACAATTTTTTAAACAAATACAAAAAATATTTATCAATAAACTTCGTTTGAAAAATGATGAGAAAATTCTGAAAATTTAGTATGTTTTTGTATGACGTATTCAAAAGGTCGTGTCAAAATTCCACGACAATTAGGAAACTCGTTATTAAAAAATCACCATTTTGTTGAGAACAATTTTTTAAACAAATACAAAAAATATTTATCAATAAACTTTGTTTAAAAAATGATGAGAAAATTCTGAAAATTTAGTATGTTTTTGTATGAAGTATTCAAGAGGTCGTGTCAAAATTTCGCGACGATTAGGAAACTCGTTATTAAAAAATCAACATTTTGTTAAGAACAATTTTTTTAAACAAATACAAAAAATATTTATCAATAAATTTCATTTTTTTTCTGTTGCTTTCAGTATATTGTTGATATTAAAAAATTGAGAGGTCGAAAAAAAAAACGAATTGACCAATTTTTAGAATTTCTTTCGATATTATGAGTTTTTCCGAATTCGCGCTCCGGAAACATCTGGATTCTAAGTTTCAATGTCTTTTGGACACCGAACGCAACGTTGAAGAGATCTCTTTACTTTCCCAGTCCCACGATACGCGGAGACACTCTTCGCCCTTTTTATCAAATTCTTGTTCGTGCACAGACCCTTCGGGCCGCACCATTCACGCAGTTATTATTCCTTGTCCAGATGGTGGGGTCTCGCGGTTCCTAACAACGGAGAAATACAATCCAGGAAACTGAAATTATTTTTTTTCAAATACTTTGCCACCGCCCGGAAAAAGGTCCAAGCTCCAGCTGACGTTCGTCGAATATGACAATTTTTATAGGACAGACAGCCGAACAACGGAATACGAATTCGATCTTGTCACATAAAGCGAATAAAAAATCCAGAATTTGGCAACGATATAATTTCCCACTGTGGGGGACATCGAGCTCAGTGTTTCCTTTAAGGACGTTGTATGCAAAATTTTCTATCCATAGAATTCCTTCAAATTTTTATTCCATTTTGTATGTAAAAAAAACTGAAAACAAAAATTTATTATTATTATTTCGCCATATAACGCCCTTAATCGATTTTACACTCGTCCCGGCACAAGCGATCGAATACCTCATTGCTATTGTCAAGATTCTCATCGATCCACGAAATTAAATGACGCGCAATAGTTTCCAAATTTATTGAAAGAAAATGCGCGAATAAAACTTTTTTAAACGTTTTTTTATGTCGTGTGCAAAGAATGACAGTACGAGAAAGACATAAAAACAAATAAACGAGAAAAAATCTGCTTTATGAGTATCGCGCGGGCGCGAGCAATATACGCTGGGCCCGAATTTCATGCTCCGTTTGCTATTAAAAGTGGATTTCCGCTATCGGAAGTATCCACACGAAATGGAGGTAGGTGGAGAAGAAATAAAAGGGAGAAAGCGATATCGTTGAGATGTGAAGAAAATGGCGCGCATGTGGAGAGTTCAAACATTGTTCACCGATTAGTGCCGGTTCGAATCGCACTCTTGGAATCTCTTTCTCGAGAATCCGCGAGTAAGAACAAAAAGCTAACGGCATGAGAGATAAAATAAAGATGAAATGCTGAAAGAGAAAAAAATTGTGAGTGAGCGATAAAAAGAGAGAAGGCGGAGAAAAAAAAAATTCTGAAAAAAAAAGCGAGAAAGAGGAAAAATCTCAAAATGTCAGAAAAGAAGCACGAGAGTTTGAATAAGAGAAAAAAAAAACAACGAGAAACTTGGAGGAAAAAAATAAAAAAGGGAGAGCACGAAAAAAAAATCGAGGCTTTATAATTTTCTGCGGTGTACGAGTCAGTGAAGCAGGAGGAAGAATAATGCCAGAAGGAAATTAGGAAACGAGACTTAACGATTTCCAAACCTTTTTTCCGCGGTTATCAGGATAAAAGGGGCGCGAAGCGTGGGCAAGTGTTCGGACTATAAGCATTTTCTTTCGTATTATGAAAATTATAAGTATAAATTTAAAAGCCAGACACAAATGTGCAATGAGCCGGAAGATCTCTTTCAAGAGAACTAATTAACCATAAAAGTATAGAATATGCTTGATTGGCGTGACGATTTCACGTACTCCATGAAATTGAATTGTATGCACATGCCCAGAATTCAGATACTGAAGTTTGCATCGTTGGAATGCAACGAAAAATATATGTTTCATTCGTTATTTTAATAACTTTAATCATAACCAATTAATTTAATTTTTTAAATTTATTTCTTTTTTTTATTATTGATTTATTGGTTTATTGATTTATTTGTTTATTTATTTATTCATTCATTTATTTATTTCTTTTTTTATTTTTTATTCATTTATTTATTTATTCATTTATTTATTTATTTATTTATTTGTTTATTTATTTATTTATTTATTTATTTATTTATCTATTTATTAATTTATTTGTTTATTTATTTATTTATTTTATTTATTTTATTTATTTTATTTATTTTATTTATTTTATTTATTTCATTTATTTTATTTATTTTATTTAGTAACCAATTTTTTCAGTAAATTCACTTTCTTAATGGCAAAGAAGACTCTCCCATAATCCTTGACAAATCCTGTATCCGAATTTCGTCTCCTGCTATAAAAAATACTAAAAATAATTTCGAAATATGTCACTGAACGATAATTTTCCGACAAGATTTGAAAAATCACGAAAAAATCCCTCGAAAAAATGCAAGTCGGGAAAAATTGCTCGAACCCGCATTCCGGGAGGCCGCAATTCGAGGATTCGCAGGTATATAACTTGTTGAATTTCATTCGGAAATATTGCATAATGCAAAAGGCTGGGAACATCGAAAATTCAGGAATCGGAACGCTGACCAGTTTTATCTATTGCGGAATTCCGGGGGACTTCACAGGTCAGCACATTTATATATACAGGGTGTTCGAACAACGAATATATTATTTGAGCACGCGGCGCGGTAAGCCCTGCATGCTTGGTTCGAATCCAAAATATATTTCACCAAGATCGAGCTTCGTATTTATTTTGGGAACGTAGTCGCTTTTGGATTTTTAGAAAATGCAGTTTTTTCACTCGATTTCCTGTAAAAAAAAGTTGCTTCCCCGAAGTATTTTCAAAATCTTTCGAAATCGTCTCGTTAAAAAAAAAAATTTATAAAAATTTCATAAAATATTTTATAAAAATGCATTTTATTTAGAAAATGCATTTTTTTCACTCGATTTCCTGTAAAAACAAGTTGCTCCCAAAGTATTTTCAAAATCTTGCGAAATCGACTCGTTAAAACAAAATTTTATAAAATATTTTATAAAAATGCATTTTCTTTAGAAAATGCATTTTTTTCACTCGATTTCCTGTGAAAAAAGTTGCTTCCCAAAGTATTTCCAAAATTTTTCGAAATCGACTCGTTAAAAAAAAAAATTTTATAAAATATTTTATAAAAATGCATTTTATTTAGAAAATACATTTTTCTACTCGATTTCCTGTAAAAAAAAAGTTGCTCCCCAAAGTATTTTCAAAATCTTTCGAAATCGTCTCGTTAAAAAAAAAAAATGTATAAAAATTTCATAAAATATTTTATAAAAATGCATTTAATTTAGAAAATGCATTTTTTTCACTCCATTTTCTGTAAAAAAAATAGCTTCCCTGAAGTATTTTCAAAATCTTTCGAAATCGACTCGCAAAAAAAAAAAAAAAAAACAAAAAAACTGGAACGAATTTCTATTTTCGTTCGATACGCAATCGGCCAGTTTAAAAAAATCCCATCAATGACTAGTTTTCTGTTTGTTAGAGAAACAGAGTAGATTTTCATCGAAAAAATAGAATCCGATAAAAATAGAAAAGCGTTTGTATTTCCAGATGAAAGAACGACGAAATTCATAGACACTTTGTGAATTGGAGTGGCGCGCGCGGTACACGAGCTCTGCGGCACGGTCAATGGAATCGAGAACTCAAAGTTCAACCGTCTGACCAAACTCGAGTTCTCTACTGACTACACACTCGACGTCTCTGTGATGTTTTTTTTTCTCTTTTTCTCTGCCGAGGCTGATAATTGATTTTCACATTTTTTTTTTCCTCGGTAATAATCCTTTGAGGAACGTTTACGTCTTGTTTTTCGTCGATCCGATTCACGGACGGTTGCCAGATGCGATAAACATTATTATAGAATTTAGGGAAACGTGGGAAAATCGGACAATGACGTAAACGAAATCGCGAGCAAGGAAAATAAAATTCTTTCATTTTGTCGCATTTTTTTCGAGACATTTCCCAAACGAATGGTTCGGATTTTTCACACGATTTTCGAGCTCGACGTCTGACTTTGTGGCTCACGAGATTTTATTGCGTGGATTTTTGAAAAACTCACTCGGTTCAATGTCCCTGCGACTTTTTTAATCAACAGAAAGCGAAAACTGCTCGAGCAGCTAAAACGAAAGACACGGTGACGAAAAGTCGTATGGAAAATTGAGATTATTTTTATAAAAATTTCGATGAAAATGTTTCGTTAGGAAATTGGCTTTAGTAAAAGTTTCGGAATGCATTCGTTATTAATATTTTTCTCTGCGATGCTGAAACTCGTGCGAATAGTCGACGCTAAAGGATTTAAAAAAACTCGCACTCGTTCGACTAGCTCATTGCAATTGTCCACGTTTGGGCATGCGAAGGAAAATTTGATTTCTATCGAATTTTATAAAAATTATTTTATTTTATTTATTAATTATCATTTTAACAAAATTTTATAAAAATTTTATAAATTTGTAAACTTTTCATAAAATTTTTATAAATTTGTAAAATTTTCATAAACCTTTTATAAATTTGTAAAATTTTCATAAAATTTTTATAAATTTGTTTTATTTTATTTATTATTTATTATTTATTATTTATTATTTATCATTCTACCAAAATTTTATAAAAATTGTATAAATTTATAAAAATTTTATGAAAATTTTATAAATTTATAAAAATTTTATAAAATTTTTATAAAAATTAGCAAAATTCGTGTTTTTGAAGAAAAGTTAAACCAGCACGGGAAGATTTTAGGAGGAGAGTAGAAATTTGATGCGCATGATAATGAGGCTCTCAAATCTGTTCGTATGCGACGCGAACGACGAATATGGGAAACTCGAGTTTTGGTCTGGACTCTGTTTCCTTTTTCCCTCTCTCTCTCTTTCTCTCTCTTGGCAATGATTTACATAACGAAAAGCACTCGAGTCTTTGAGGCGTTCCGCAAAAATTAGTTTTCGCGGGGTCGCATTAATTTTCGATCCCGTGAGATTAACTCTGAGAGTCGTGTTAAATCTGCTGGTCTAATTGTCGAGTTCTCGTGTTAAATGACTGTTAAGAAAAAATGCGGCATCGGGTGAGCCACGTCGAGTGCGAAGATGAATTTTAAAAAATCCTTTTTTTTTTCTTTCAAAATTGCATCGAAAAAAAAAATTGTTGTCGAATTCGGTAAACCAAATATTTTTTGATAATTTCGAAATTTTCGTCATTTTGGCAGTAAATTTTGTTTCTAACGAAATTGTCAGCGAAATTTACGAGTAGAACGACAAAAATTTGCTTTCGAAGAGACTTTCTAAAACATTTCTTGCTGCAATGACACAATTTTCGGGATTATTAAAAAAAAACGTTTAGTCGAACGTATCGAACTGAATATCCATCTTTTTCAACAAAATTTTATTTCCGAGAGTGAAAAGCCTCGTGCACTCGCCATAATGACACGATAATTAGTGCAGTATCGTATAAATATTGAACGGAATGTCCTGGAGACATTAACACTCGCCGAGGGTGTAATATTCCACAGTCATCGGAGGAATCCCCGACGCAAAACTATTTTCAGCCACCAGTATAGGTGGTGCATGTTACACGTACATAGTACGTACTGGATTGTGTCTTACATGTTCATGCACGAGGCGAACAGGAGCAAGGGATTTCGAAGGATTCTCTTCGAGCCGATCATGAGAAGGAAAACCACGGAACGTTGCTGGAACATTCCTCATTATTTGGTACAAGCAGCTCTCAGCATATAGTCCGCACAAATTTAAAGCCTCCACGAGGCGAATTTTCAATTTGCTTAGAATTTAGCGACTGCGGTCCATAAATTTGTGACCGAGGTTGAAAAATACAATACCACTGAAAACAAAATTTTGTTGAAAAAGATCGATATTTTGTTCGATACGTTTGACTAAATGTTTTAATTTCGCTGACAATTTCGTTAGAAACCAAATATACTGCCAAAATAACGAAAATTTTGAAATTATCAAAAAATATTCAGTTCGATACGTTCGACTAAACGTTTTTTTGAAAAATCCCAAAAATAGTGTCATTGCAGCAAGAAATATTGTAGAAAATCTCTTTGGTAGCTAATTTTCGTCGTTCCAATCGTAAATTTTGCTGAAAATTCCATTAGAAACCAAATATTCTGCCAAAATAACGAAAATTTTGAAATTATCAAAAAATATTTAGTTCGATACGTTCGACTAAACGTTTTTTTGAAAAATCCCAAAAATAGTGTCATTGCAGCAAGAAATATTATAGAAAATCTCTTCGGAAGCAAACTTTTGTCGTTCCAATCGCAAATTTCGCTGACAATTCCGTTAGAAACCAAATATACTGGCAAAATAACGAAAGTTTTTAAATTACCAAAAAATATTTAGTTCGATACGTTCGACTAAACGTTTTTTTGAATAATCCCAAAAATAGTGTCATTGCAGAAAGAAATATTCTAGAAAATCTCTTCGGAAGCCAATTTTGTCGTTCCACTCGTAAATTTCGCTGGAAATTTCGTTAAAAACCAAAAATTCCGCCAAAATAAGGAAAATTTAGAAATTACTTAAAAATATTTAGTTTTTCGTGTCCAACAAAATATCGACGATTTTTAACAAAATTTTATTTCCACTGATAAAAATTGTAATAAATCGTATAGTTGCTCCAATTTGAATTTCATATTTTCCACAACCAACTGGCTCGAACGGTGTTAATAATAATTACAAAAATGCTTATAATGACAAGATAAAGATCGACGCATTTATCCTCGATAAGTGTAAAAACAAAAGGGTCCTTAACGTAATTATATAACCCGCGAGAGTCGTTCGCGTGTTTTCAAAGTTTCGTGAGTCCTTAAGCTGCACACACACAAAATGTTGGATAATTAAATGCGATGTATAAATAAACGTTAATAAATCAGTTGCTCGCGATATTTAAATATGAAAAATAAAATTTGCAAGATTATAAATGGTGGGTATGTCCTTCGGGAGATATTGTGAGAGTGCTCGATAAAAAGGTGAAAAAAGTGAAACATAAATAAAGTTGGAAGCGATCCTGAGAGCCAAGGACCTTCATGAGCGAATGTTGAAAAACACAAGGGAGCTTATCGGGGGCACAAATCCTAAAAGTAGTTCCGTAGGTGGCTATTCGACGAAATCATAATCGAGGATAATTTTTCTTAACGCGATAAACAGGAGAAAAAAAAAAAAAAAAAAAAANAAAAAAAAAAAAAAAAAAAACTGATTTGTTTGACGATCGCGTGGCACGTGAGAATTTCGTACGCGGCGTTCTCGTCACCTCGAAAAAAAAGTCCAGCTCGCTCGAGTCCAAGGCAACGCGGAGAAAATTGAAGAAAAACGAGATTGAGCGTATCGACAGCAGGAAAAGGAATAAAGGCTCGAAAGAATAAAAAGGAAGGAAAAGCGTAGAAAACAGAGCAGAAAGTAAAATATAAAAAATTTACCAAGAGCAGATGGAAATGTCGTGCGCTCAATATTAATGGCAAAAAGGTCAGAGTATCTTTCGAGGAATTAAACAAAAAAAAGGACATGCACGTATGAAATAATATTGCATGATATCCTGACCTCCTTCGAATTCGAAATTATCATCGAGTACTGAAGAAAAAAAAGGAATACTGGCCACACGTTAACTTCACATGCTTCGAGCCTGTTAATTTTAATTCAAGAATATCACGTTAGATAAAACGTTAACTTTATGAAACTGTGTCAAGGATCCGCCAAATTTATTTTTCAACATTTCCAAACTTGCCGCTCGTTCAATTTATTCTATTCAATATAAAAGTCGTACCGGTCTTCGAATTTTTAATCAGAATTTTTTTTTCTGTAAAACTCACGCATCAGTCTGATGCCCCAGTGGATAAAAATTGTTGTAAAAATTTAACTACTGAATATTTCGACTCGAAAATTGTTGCAGAACATATTGAAAGCTTCTTTAAAAAGATTGTTTACTTTATTTAGCCAAAAATTAAATTGAATGACACTAAAAAAAATGCTAAACCAGCAAAAGTGGAAAAATGTGACAAAAATTGTTATCAAAAATGAACTACCGAATATTTCGACTTGAAAATTGTTGCAGAACATATTGAAAGCTCCTTTAAAAAGATTATCGACTTTATTTAGCCAAAAATTAAATTTATGGACACTAAAAAAATGCTAAAACCAGCAAAAGTGGAAAAATGTGACAAAAATTGTTATAAAAAATGAACTACCGAATATTTCGACTTGAAAATTGTTGCAGAACATATTGAAAGCTTCTTTAAAAAGATTATTTACTTTATTTAGCCAAAAATTAAATTTAAGGATACTAAAAAAAATGCTAAAACCAGCAAAAGTGGAAAAATGTGACAAAAATTGTTATAAAAAATGAACTACCGAAAAATGCTAAAACCAGCAAAAGTGGAAAAATGTGACAAAAATTGTTATAAAAAATGAACTACCGAATATTTCGATTTGAAAATTGTTGCAGAACATATTGAAAGCTTTTTTAAAAAGATTGTTTGCTTTATTTAGCAAAAAATTAAATTTATGGACACTAAAAAAAATCCTAAAACCAACAAAAGTGGAAAAATGAGTGTTTTCCTTAGCCTGGGGGGTAGTTTGTACCCCAAGGTGGCAAGTAAGGGTTAATTAATGTGAATTGTTCAACTTTTATTATAATTATCGTGACTGTAGCTGTTCTCGATGTGATTGACTTGGCTATCACTCTCGCGCGGTCAGTACGTAGAAACTCTTTATACATACACAGATTCCTATCCCTTTTTTTCGATCTAAATGATAATAATTTTTCGTTCTCAGCGAGACACACTGCTCGAGCGATAAGGATTATCTTGCTCGATTCTCATTTTCTTTTTCTGACACACACACACACACACACGTGCGGAGATTGAAACGAGCGTAATGAAATTCTGTTTTATCTTTAGTTACTGCCACTCGCTGCTCGGGGTGTATTCGAGGACTCGTTTACGTCAGGATCACGTGACGGTTACAGATGCTACCCTCTTCTCTCTGTTCTGGACTCCACAATGCAACATGTACGTTCACAAAGACATATATACTCGTTGTTGCATGCTTCTCCATTTATACCCAGTGTCTCACAATGTTCGAGTTCGCATCGTTTAAATGCAACGAAAAAAATAATTTTTTATTAATCATTTTTATAATTAATGCAATTTTTTCAAATTTTTTTTTTTTTTTTCTAGTAAATTCGGTTTTCGAACGGCAAAGAATTCTGTCGTATGGTATTTGCGAATATTTTTGCATCGCCTGTATGGAATGTCCGATAAAGCTGTTGGTGCATCGCATAGGCACGTGGATGTGTGTTGTCGTGTGTGCAAGGAATGAAAGTGCCAGAGCGGGCCAGACGAAGACGGGAGGATAAAAGCGAGCTTTGGAAAAATCGACAAACTCGCTCGTCCGAACATATACGAAGGGTAAAGTCACGCGAGGACGAGCTCCACGATTTTGTGTGTAATGTTTTTTATTTCCTTTTTCTTACGTAATCCAGCAGCAGGAAAGTGAACAGGGTGAACTCACCCACGAACGGTCCCTCGCTAGAGCAGCCCGAATACGAACCAACACCCTGGAATATATCGTTCTGAAAGTTCGCCAGGTCCGACGAAAAGCAAAGCAAAAGTTGGTCCGTTCGACCATCCAGAGCTTCTGAAGAATTTTCAAAAACAAAAAAAACCACCCGATATTCCAAATACTGAATGAATGTGGAACAAAAATTTTCGTCGATGCTGCCGAAAAAACAACGCGAACAAGATTTTTGCTGAAAAATATTCATCAACGGAAACTGAAAACAAAATTTCGTTGAAAAAGATGGAAATTTCGTTCGATACGTTCGACTAAACGTTTCTTTTTTTATTAATCCCAAAAATTCTCTTCGGAAACAAATTTTTGTCGCTCCACTCGTAAATTTCGCTGACAATTCCGTTAGAAACGAAATTTACTGCCAAAATAGCGAAAATTTTGAAATTATGCAAAAAATATTTATTTCACCGTATTCAACAAAATATCGACGATTTTTACGTTCGACTAAACGTTTTTTTTTTTATTAATCCCAAAAATTCTCTTCGGAAACAAATTTTTGTCGCTCCACTCGTAAATTTCGCTGACAATTTCGTTAGAAACGAAATTTACTGCCAAAATAACGAAAATTTTGAAATTATGCAAAAAATATTTGATTCACCGTATTCAAAAAAATATCGACGATTTTTACGTTCGACTAAACGTTTTTTTTTTTATTAATCCCAAAAATTCTCTTCGGAAACAAATTTTTGTCGCTCCACTCGTAAATTTCGCTGACAATTTCGTTAGAAACGAAATTTACTGCCAAAATAACGAAAATTTTGAAATTATGCAAAAAATATTTGATTCACCGTATTCAAAAAAATATCGACGATTTTTACGTTCGACTAAACGTTTTTTTTTTTATTAATCCCAAAAATTCTCTTCGGAAACAAATTTTTGTCGCTCCACTCGTAAATTTCGCTGACAATTTCGTTAGAAACGAAATTTACTGCCAAAATAACGAAAATTTTGAAATTATGCAAAAAATATTTGATTCACCGTATTCAAAAAAATATCGACGATTTTTACGTTCGACTAAACGTTTTTTTTTTTATTAATCCCAAAAATTCTCTTCGGAAACAAATTTTTGTCGCTCCACTCGTAAATTTCGCTGACAATTTCGTTAGAAACGAAATTTACTGCCAAAATAACGAAAATTTTGAAATTATGCAAAAAATATTTGATTCACCGTATTCAAAAAAATATCGACGATTTTTACGTTCGACTAAACGTTTTTTTTTTTATTAATCCCAAAAATTCTCTTCGGAAACAAATTTTTGTCGTTCCACTCGTAAATTTCGATGACAATTTCGTTAGAAACGAAATTTACTGCCAAAATAACGAAAATTTTGAAATTATGCAAAAAATATTCAGTTCATCGTATTCAAAAAAAATATCGACCATTTTTACGTTCGACTAAACGTTTTTTTTTTTTACAATCCCAAAAATTCTCTTCGGAAACAAATTTTTGTCGTTCCACTCGTAAATTTCGCTGACAATTTCGTTAGAAACGAAATTTACTGCCAAAATAGCGAAAATTTTGAAATTATGCAAAAAATATTCAGTTCATCGTATTCAAAAAAAATATCGACCATTTTTACGTTCGACTAAACGTTTTTTTTAATAATCCCAAAAATTCTCTTCGGAAACAAATTTTTGTCGCTCCACTCGTAAATTTCACTGACAATTCCGTTAGAAACGAAATTTACTGCCAAAATAACGAAAATTTTGAAATTATCCAAAAAATATTCAGTTCATCGTATTCAAAAAAAATATCGACCATTTTTACGTTCGACTAAACGTTTTTTTTTTATTAATCCCAAAAATTCTCTTTGGAAACAAATTTTTGTCGCTCCACTTGTAAATTTCACTGACAATTTCGTTAGAAACGAAATTTACTGCCAAAATAACGAAAATTTTGAAATTATGCAAAAAATATTTGGTTCACCGTATTCAACAAAATATCGACGATTTTTAACAAAATTTCAATCGACGTGGCTCCGTGGAAATTTTGACTAAACGATTTATTTTTTTTTTTTCCGACGATTTACCAAGATCCCACGTGGATGCTGAGCGACTGCTCAGCGTGTCAAGATTCACACTTTTCTGTAATCATCATCGTCTATAGTCTTGGGTCTCACATTACGTTTGTCACATATGGTGTGTAACGTGACTCAACGAAGTGACTCGAGAGTGAACCATACACGTTGTATAACCTCGCGCGGGTGAGCTTTCGTGTCTACGGAACTAACGCGCGCTATGATCTGTTTCAACGTCGGGACAAAGTGACATTGGAAAACACACACAATAAAAAAACGAGAGCGACAATAGCAACGGGAGGAAAAACTTGGCACTAGTTTTTTTTGGTCGTTGGCCAATTGGCAGCGATCGCTCGACACTTTGCGACCGGACGCGTTTGCAACCGTTTTTCATATAATCCTGTTGATTTTTTTCTCCCGACTCCAAAGTGCCCTGAACCTCGAGGATATTATTTTCGATTTAGGTTTTTGCAGCTTCGCTCGATGGAAACAAAAAAATTGGTTGAAATTTTGACAAAAGTTTGGACGCACGTTTCGGGAAATTATTTTCTCTGCGCCGCAGTGGTTTCGATCCCAGCCGGTGAATTGCATGCGCAGGCTACGGCTGATTAATCGATATTTATGATAAAAATTTCAACTCTGCGCCATGTCAATACCCTCGAAACGTCGAATCCCACGATCTTCGAGTTCGATCGTTGGAATGCGACGAAAAATTATTATTTTTTATGGCAGAGGACTAAATTTTGATGCAGTATTCGTCAAAGATTATTGGAGAGTCTTTTTTGCCATTAAAAAATTGAATTTACTGAAAAAATTGTAACAAGTGCCTTAATTATCAAAATAATGAATGAAAAATATTTTTTTTCGATGTATTCCAACGATGCAAACTTCAGTATCATAATTTTTAGTATCGTGTTGAATTATTTCTTTTTTTTTTGCATAATTTGCACAAAAGGCAAAGAGAATGGATGAAATATAAAATTTTTATTTTCGATTATGCAATTTTTAACGATTTTGCAGTTCGCATCATTGGAATGCAACGAAAAGCGATTATTTTTTATGGCAGAAGACAAAATTTGGATACAGTATTTGTCAACGATCATGGGAGAGTCTTTTTTGCCATTAAAAAACTGAATTTACTGAAAAAATTGCAACAAGTGCCTTAATTATCGAAATAATGAATGAAAAATATTTTTTTCATTCATTTTCACTGGAATTATTGCTTAAGAAATAATTCTCTCAATACAAATTTTTTTCTGATTTTCCCACCACGTAGTACTCGAAAAATTAAATACCAAAGTTCACAATTATCCAATAACGACGTGCTAAAAAATTTGTATCACAAAATTTCATCAAAATGCAATTTTTTTTTTATTTTCACATTCAAACCTCCTTAAAAAATATAAAAAACGAACCCGCTCGAAAATTGAGTCAATAAGTGACCAAAATCCCCGAGATTCATTTTCCGATGATGAAGAATATATGAAAAAAGTGAGAGAGAGAGAAAATAGTGGTAAAGGAAATCTGAAACGTGTGGCTTTGGCCACGATACAGGTTTCTGTCCCAAACCGGACGCATAAGTCACTCCCTACCTGCTCCATCGCGATTTCTGTGCGCCGAATATATTCTCACTGTTGCTCAATATATACATATATATATCGTGCTATTCCCTATGTATGATTTACGAAGTCAATCCTTTATAACGATGAAGAACAGCCACGAATATCAACTCCCCATCGAGTTGTGCTCCATTTTCATCATTTTTTTAGTCACGTATCAACCTTTCGATTCCCTGCTTCGGAATTTTCATAGCAAATTTATTCCAGAGCGTATATTCAAGACTTGTCAAAATTTATTTCCACCGTTCCACTTCCGGTTCGAGCTCCACTGTACTTCGTAAAAGTCAAGTGGATCTCTCTCTGGAGCAGCCAATTAAAACTCCAGTTTTTATAAACTCTGGCTTGTTCTTTAATTTCACGAGTCGTACATTGGCAGCGAAAAACTTGACGCACTTGAGACAATATTCTATAAATCTCTCTAGTCATCCTCGTCATTTAAAATTTCTTCACAATTATCTCGATTCTTTCATTTTTTTTTTGCCAATAAATTGAAGAAATAATTGTTGCTAATTCCATTAGAATTTGGAGCACGTGTTGGCGTACTCAGAGGCAAAAATCCACGATGTTGAAGTTTGCTTCGTTGGAATGCAACGAAAAATTTCATTTCTATTCATTATTTTGATTAAAATTTTATTAAAAATTAATTACTGAAAATTTCGACTCGAAAATTAAATTCAAATGGAAAATTAAATTGAAAATTAAAAAAAAATTAAGCAGACTAAAAAAAAAATGGGAAAACCAACAAAAGTCGAAAAATGACTATTTCTCTTAATAGTCCTATTGCATAAAAAATTAATTACTGAAAATTTCGACTCGAAAATTAAATTTAAATGGAAAATTAAATTGAAAATTGAAAAAAAAATTAAGCAGACTAAAAAAAAAAATGGGAAAACCAACAAAAGTCGAAAAATGACTATTTCTCTTAATAGTCCTATTTCACGAAAAATTAATTACTGAAAATTTAGACTCGAAAATTAAATTTAAATTAAAAATTAAATTGAAAATTAAAAAAACAAAAATTAAATTGAAAATAAAAAAATAAAAATGAAGGACACTTCAACATCGAAAGAACCCACAATCACAAACCGCCCATGAACCACCCCGCGCGGGATCAAAGCTCCCAATAAATATCGCAATGACTCCGAGACTTTTTTCAATCAAAATTTCCATTATTTCCTTCTCCATTTCACCTCAATTTTTTTTTCCAGAGCGAACGCTGTTCCGGACACATTCTGCCCAAAATAATTGTTTCCAATCTCGTCTACAAAAAAAAAAAAAAAAA
>JBAJMU010000003.1:19417248-19435391 GCA_037952995.1 Hyposoter didymator
TTATTAATTAATTAATTAAATAATTATTAATTATTAATTAATTAATTGAATAATTATTAATTAATTAAATAATTATTAATTAATTAAGTAATTATTAATTAATTAATATTGATTAATTAATGAATTATTTTACTCTGTATACTCTGTTTTCTTTTTCTTCTTGTTCGTGTCATCGATGCTTCGAATATGGAATCGACAAATCGTGCAACGAAAGCGCGAACTTTGACTGGCGATGTTGAACGAATTATCATTGAGAAGAAGGTGGACAACGAGGCTGGAAACTCTTGGCTAACGAAAAATATTCTGGCCGATGGGATTCGGCTCTCCGATCGAATCACTGGACGATTTAATCGAAGGAAACGCGTCCAGTTGGTTTCTCATTTTATTAAATTCTATTTTTGTTTTTCAATCAGCTGAAGGAATGAGAGACGACGATAAAAAAAGGAAAATAATAAATGGATTAAAGTTGGATGATAGAAATTGGTTTGTGTTGTTTTATGTGGTTGATAAAGGTTTTAAAAAATTTCGACACTCTCCGAATGAGGAAGATAATGTAATGTGAACGACAATGAATTACGGCCAACCATGGAAATGTTTTAGCTCCGAAAATGTCTCGGACATAGTGCGACATTCGGAAAATCAATGTCGCTGTGATCGTTGCGATGCTCCAAATGAATGTTGATTCGGTGCACGATAGGGTCAGTAACTCATAGAACAATTCATTCTTGTGTTAAGCCTTCGCGTCCACTTCCATCGTAACTTCCCCAACCGCTTTCTCCGCCTTCTTTTTCTTCTTTTTCGCAGACTTCGGATTCGCCGAGGAATTCAACAGCGTCTGCAAACATCATTTCAATATTTATTTTGCCCAAAATGCCTGTAACTATTGAATTTATTTATTTATGAATTTATTTGTTAATTTATTTGTGAATTTATTTGTGAATTTATTTGTGAATTTATTTGTGAATTTATTTGTGAATTTGTTTATGAATTTATTTGTGAATTTATTTGTAAATTTATTTGTTAATTTATTTATGAATTTATTTATGAATTTATTTATGAATTTATTTATGAATTTTTTTATGAATTTGTTTATGAATTTATTTATGAATTTGTTTATGAATTTATTTATGAATTTATTTATGAATTTCTTTATGAATTTATTTATGAATTTATTTGTGAATTTATTTATGAATTTATTTATGAATTTATTTATGAATTTGTTTATGAATTTATTTATATATTTATTTATGAATTTGTTTATGAATTTATTTATAAATTTATTTATGAATTTATTTATGAATTTATTTGTGAATTTATTTATGAATTTTTTAATGAATTTATTTATGAATTTGTTTATGGATTTATTTATGAATTTATTTATGAATTTATTTATGAATTTATTTATGAATTTATTTATAAATTTATTTATGAATTTATTTATGAATTTGTTTATGAATTTATTTATGAATATTTTTATGAATTTTTTTATGAATTTATTTGTGAATTTATGAATTTATTTATGAATTTATTTATAAATTTATTTATGAATTTATTTATCAATTTTTTAATCAATTTTTTAATCAATTTTTTAATCAATTTATTTATCAATTCATTCATCAATTTATTTATCAATTTATTTATCAATTTATTTATCAATTTATTTATTTATTCATTATTTTATTTATTTATTTATAAACGCTCTTTTGAACGTAGAGAGCGTTTGCCTAAAAAAAGTGAATTTCTCAAATTGGCTGTAAAAAGTAATTGATTGCAATTTTTCGGGACGATACTAAACTGCAGTAAAAAAAAAAAAACCAAAAAGAAGGAACACCGATTCAGATTTAGGGCTTTGCGGCTGATCCGAGGAGATGTCGATGAAATAGATTGAAGTTTGAAACGAGAAACTCACTTTTAATTCTTGATCGTCGACAACGCAGTCCGACTTGAAGGACTCGAGTTCGAAAGGAATTCCGGTGATTTTGTGAGGCCCATTGGGCATCAACAAAACTGTGAATTTGAATTGCGCCGCGTATTCGGTTGGCTTTTCGTACAAAACCTGAAACCCAAACGACGACATGAACGAAATATTCAAATTTGAAAACTGCACGCTTCAAAAAAAATAACAATAAAAAAAAATTATGATATAAAAAAAATGTAATAACCTGGAACGGCTCGATTAATCGATGATGCACACACTCGACGACCGCCATTTTGGCTTTCTTCTCATCCTCGAAAGTGCGCAAATTGAAGGGCATCAGACCGTGTTTGTTGTTCAACTCGCTGTAAAACATGCGCGACGTTTTCAACTTGAGTTGATAAGTTTCTTCGGTTTTCTTGTATATGGTCACCCGGGTATCTTGTTCCCGACCGACGCCTTCGCCCGTGCTCACGAGCACGTCCATCGCGTATACCTGTTTCGGAAAATCATTCATTTTTATCAAATTCCATACAAATTTCTATGCATTTTATCCAAAATGCCAAAGTTTGCATTTTTTTCAATTTTCGCAAATTTTTTTTTAATCATTATTTTGATTTTTTATTTATTTTCATTAATTTTTTGATTTTTTTATTATTTTATTTATTTATTTATATTTAATACATTCAAAATGCCAAAGTTTGCATCGTTGGAAAGCAACGATTTTTTTTTTTATTCATTATTTTGATTTTTTTATTTATTTTAATTAATTTTTTTTTTTTATTATTATTTATTTATTTATATTTAATAATACATTCAAAATGCCAAAGTTTGCATCGTTGGAAAGCAACGATTTTTTTTTTTATTCATTATTTTGATTTTTTTATTTATTTTAATTAATTTTTTTTTTTTATTATTATTTATTTATTTATATTTAATAATACATTCAAAATGCCAAAGTTTGCATCGTTGGAAAGCAACGATTTTTTTTTTTATTCATTATTTTGATTTTTTTATTTATTTTAATTAATTTTTNTTTTTTTATTTATTTATATTTAATACATATATACATTTTATTTTTTATTTATATTTGATTTATTATTCATTTATCTTTTTTTCATTTATTTATATTTATATTTTTTTTTTATAAATTAATATTTGAATTAATTTTAATCTAAAATTGCACTCGATGAAAATCGAATTGATTGAAAAAAAAACTGGTAAAAAGTTCATTGATTAGCGAAATAATGAATAAAAATTGAATTTTTCGTTGCACATGAAAAATTATTACGACGTTTCGATAATCAAGGATAAAAATAAATGATGTCGATACTTACTTCATGAGTTTCAAGAGTAAACTTCTCGTGTTCTTTCTTTTGGGCGTCATTGGGATTTTGTATGATTGTCTTTTCACCGTCAATTTTAAATTGCTTCAGCTGGTGGCTCAGCATTCCTTCGATCGGCTTACAATTGTAAGCTCCACAGATTTTTTCCACTGTTCCCGTTATCGCGTACGTCTGAGAATTTAAAAAAAAAAAAGTTTTTACACTTTTTATGATTTTTTTTGAGAAATTTCGTGAAATTTATTTTGGAGTTTTTTTTTTTTCGTTAATTCGATGGAATGTGACGTTGTGACAAGAAAAATGGAAAATTTTTGTTGTCGACGTTTTTTTTTGAGAAATTTCATGGAATTTTCTTTTAAAAAGTTTTTTTTTTCGTTAATTCGATGGAATGGGACGTTGTGACAAGAAAAATGGGAAATTGTTGGTCATACCTCTGTTCCTGGTTTCAAGAGCCTCAATGCTGCTTGAGAGGCGTAGTGAGCAGCCAACACAACATCGGCTTTCCTTCCAGTGACTTTTTTCTCACTGGAAGATCCGATGACGATTGTATGAGCGACAACCGCGATGAATCCATCGACATGGGCTCCAAGATCTCTGCGTAAGAAACGAGAATCTTGGATTATTCTTAGGCGTCGAGTGCACACGTCCTAGGAGTGCATATTTCGTCAATGAATGAAAAAAAAAATGTTTTTCATTCATTATTTTGATGATTAAGGCACTTGTTGCAATTTTTTCGGTAAATTCAGTTTTCGAATGGCAAAAAAGACTCTCCCATGATCTTTGACGAATTCTGTATCCAAATTTTGTCTCCTGCCATAAAAAATAATCGCTTTTCGTTGCATTCCAACGATGCGAACAGCAAAATCGTTAAAAATTGCAAAATCGAAAATAAAAATTTTCTATTTCATCCATTCTCTTTGCCTTTTGTGCAAATTATGCAAAAAAAAGAATAATTCAACGCGATACTAAAAATTATGATACTGAAGTTTGCAACGTTGGAATACATCGAAAAAAAATATTTTTCATTCATTATTTTGATAATTAAGGCACTTGTTGCAATTTTTTCGGTAAATTCAGTTTTTTAATGGCAAAAAAGACTCTCCCATGATCTTTGACGAATACTGTATCAAAATTTTGTCTCCTGCCATAAAAAATAATCGCTTTTCGTTGCATTCCAACGATACGAACAGCAAAATCGTTAAAAATTGCAAAATCGAAAATAAAAATTTTCTATTTCATCCATTCTCTTTGCCTTTTGTGCAAATTATGCAAAAAAAAGAATAATTCAACGCGATACTAAAAATTATGATACTGAAGTTTGCAACGTTGGAATACATCGAAAAAAAATATTTTTCATTCATTATTTTGATAATTAAGGCACTCGTTGCAATTTTTTCGGTAAATTCGGTTTTTCAATGGCAAAAAAGACTCTCCCATGATCTTTGACGAATTCTGTATCAAAATTTTGTCTCCTGCCATAAAAAATAATCACTTTTCGTTGCATTCCAACGATACGAACGAGATCGTTGAATTTTCTGCTTTTTTGTGCCACATTCCATGGCCCTGAATTGATTTTTTGAGAGAAACGAAAATTGAGTGCCAAAAAAATCGTCGAGAGAGAAAATTTCCCTCTCCACGACAAGAGAATCAGTTTTTCCCCATTTTTCATGCCAAATCCTCAACAGCTCCATGCCTCCCTCTCAACTTACACTTTCACAACATCGTCTTCTTTCAAAATAAGATCCGGCTCGCTGGCAATGGGCGAAAAGTGGCAGATGCAGTTATTGACCGATATACAGGTAGGGAACGCGATTCCCTTTTTCAAATCTTTCTCCTTCTTGAAAACTTTGCTAGTCTCTTCCAGTAGCAACTTGTCGCCGTACTCGCAAGCTTCTCTGACGGAAGCGCCGGCGACGCACTTGTCCAGAACCTGTTTCAAAACCTCTGTAAACGCAAAAAGCCGATTACTCGACGAAAAACCAAATTTTCCAACATCGTGGGCGCGCTCGACAACTCGGTGAATATTTTTTCTCCGCCGCATCGTGCGGAGCCGTCGCGCGACGTGAAATTTCGAAAATACTGAAAAAATTCTTGGACGAAAATTCGTAAATAAAAAGTTGAACGTCGTGGGAAAAAATTTTTCTGTAAATTTCGATTTTCCGCTGAAAAAAATGAATTTTTTGAACGAATTTCCAAAAACGCTGTGCGGAGAAAATAAAAAAAAGAAAAAAAACTAAATTTTTCGATCTTTTTCGGAAAGATGCAATTTTTGGAAACGTGCTCCGATTTTTTGGAACGCCTGGATTATTTTTTGGAGGCAGTATTTTTTTGGGCGCTCGATGTTCCGAGATCGAGGGAAAAAAAAGGACGCCGTAGGAACGCGCGGATTTTTTTTGCGTACTCGCTTTTTTGGCCTAATGGCGCAGCGCAACGCGTTTGCAAGGAAAATGCGATGCACGATTCGGAAAATGTTTTTTGTTAATGAATTATTTGGGGTCCGCGTGAAAGCCCACATGGTGGAGCTGTCCCCGGCGTTCCTCGCTACGCTCCATATGGTCCCGAGCGAAACGACATCCCGATCAATATTCTAATTGCTCTCATATTTATATCGATGCTTTACAGACTTTGGCTAATGTTTGAAGGTCATTTTCTTACGGTTCACGATGGCCCCAGCCATCTTATATTTGGTTACAACCAAATCTTCCGCGATCGTCTTCTCAGCCTCATCTTTGTCCGCCATGGTTTTAGCACTACTTTTACTACACGGCACTTGCACGGGGGTCACGTGATATTAAATTAAACGGTAACCGCTTCCGTGTTCCGACACTAAACAAAGCTCCGTCCTCATGAAAAACTCCATTCGGGCGACCAACAACTCTCCATGTGCTCTCGCTCAACGCGTCCACGAATTTCGCTCGATAAAATCGATTCTCGCGACGACGCTCCCATTTGGCAAATTCCATTATTTCAATATTCAATAATTGTTTAGGGTTCTTTCTAAATTTTGCACGAACGTTTTTGGCACCGAAACTAAAAGTTTTCTCTTATGAAGAAAAATTCTCCGACGTTTATTGAGATATTTCCAATTTTTCCATCTAAACGCACGAGATTCGCGTCACGTTTCGTTAAAAAAATTTACAGAAATAAAAACAGGAGAAACGTTGATTCAATTTACACGCGTTTGGATGAGAGAAATAAAAAATTAGAAATTAAAATTCATATCAAATTAAGAATAAATAAATTAACAATTCTTTGCCGTCCAGTTTTCTTTACCGACAGTAAGGGTCGATCTTCGTCAAAGATAGAGACTGGGCTTGATTTTTCTAGAAATATTTTTCTACTGCCATTAAAATCCCTATGGAAATGCCCCCGAAATTTTTCGAAACTCTAAAGTCCCTAGTGGCACTCATTTCCGGAGTTCTAGTCCATTTGTTCGTAAAAATTGGTCAAACTGCTCGATGTCACTTGAAAAAGTTGAAAACAGCAGACGAAACAATTCCATCAACTTTTTCGTGTGCTCCTCGCGACCACGTGGATTTATAAAAAGTTTGAGCGTCAAAACAAAGTGAAACGACGATTACAAGAAATCTGGACACAGCGAGCAACGAAGATTCTAAAAAGTAACTCGAAAAAATTCAATTTTATTCATAAAGAAATGATCGGGAGGAAAATGTAGCGTAATGTCAAAAATTTGGAGGTTATGTTTCGTACGGATTGTGTAATTCGCCCGAATGATTGATAGAAAATCGAGTTTCCTTGCATCTTTTTCAAAAGCTTTGATAATTGTGCGAAATTTGCGGAAAATAAGCGAAATGAGTTCCTTGATGGTTCCGCCCGTCTCGGTGCGAGGGATGACGCGTCTCGATCGTGATTCTTTCACATCGAGGATTCTCGTGCCCTGCGTAAAACTGGGGCGGCCTGTAAAGCTCTCGGAAATCACACCGACTCTCAAAAAATACATTCTCAAGTTAAAAAATCTGAAACCCATACAAACCACAGAGAATCAAACGATCGTGTACTTAGATCCTAAAAAAGTCGTAAGCATGAACGACCTCGATGCGGGGGATGTTAAAATCCTGAAAAACTACGTTGACGACCTTGAGCAAGTGGAATTGACCTTGAAATACGAAAACTGGCAATCTGACGATATTCTCAAAGCAGTTTTGCCCGAGAACATCGAAGTTCCAACGTCTTTTAGCAAAATCGGTCACATCGTTCATTTGAATCTGCGCGATTCTCAGCTCCCGTACAAAAAGCTCATCGGCCAAGTGCTCCTGGACAACGTAGCCCAAGCTCGTACCGTCGTCAACAAGTTGAACGTCATAGACACGACTTACAGGCATTTTTCTATGGAGATTCTCGCCGGCGAGGAAAACACCGTGGCCACCGTCAAAGAAAACGGTTTCACGTACAAATTCGATTTTGCTAAAGTTTATTGGAACCCGCGGCTCTCGACGGAGCACGCCAAACTCTTGACGCTCATGGAAAAGGGCGACGTTCTTTACGACGTTTTCGCGGGCGTTGGCCCGTTTGCCGTTCCCGCCGCTCGTCAAGGTCACAGAGTCTTGGCCAACGACTTGAATCCAGAATCTTACAAATGGCTCGAACATAACGCGGCGACTAACAAAGTCAAGAACTTCCAAGCGTTCAACAAAGACGGGAGAGATTTTTTGAGGGTCGACGTTAAAAACGATATTTTGGAGCGACGCGCGACGAGCTCGTCGGGCGGCGAACACATCGCCATGAACTTGCCCGCTCTGGCTCCCGAGTTCCTCGACGTCCTTGGCGGCTGGTTCGACGACGAGGACGTCGCAAAAGTCTGTAAAAATCCGCCGGTCATCCACGTCTACTGCTTCGTCAAGACGGACAAAGGCGACGACCCGGCGAAGCTGGCGAAACTGCTTGTGGAGGAAAAAGTTGGTTGCTCGCTGGATGACGGAGCGTTGAGAGTTATTCATCACGTTAGAAACGTTTCGCCTAAGAAAGAAATGATGAGAGTCTCGTTCGCGCTGACGGAGAGCATGCTCCGCGGGCAGGAACCATCAAGGAAAAAGCCAAGGCTTGAATCTTGTTTAAAAACATTTATTAACGACGAAATTGCAGGCTGCGATGGGGAAGAGCAAAAAGAGAGTCAAGAAAAATGATAAACCGCCAGCCAAGACGAAAAATTTGACTATGAAAAAGGTAATTTTGGGAAATCCTGAAAAAGCAAAACAATTTTCATTATTCCTCATAGTAATGACTATTATTATTTATTATTATTATTATTAATGAATATTAATGAGAATAACGAAAATTTTTTGCAATAATTTGCAAAAATTTTCGTTACGTTTGCAAAAAAAAATAATTGCCCCAAATGCAACGAAAAATTGAATTTTTATTCATCATTTTGATGATTAATCCACTTTGTACAATTTTTAATGACAATTATGAATATAAATGAGAATAACGAAAATTTTTTGCAAATTATTGCAAAAATTTTTCTTTACGTTCACAAGAAAAAAATATTTGCTCTGAATGCAACGAAAAATTGAATTTTTATTCATTATTTTTATAATTAATCCGCTTTTTACGATTTTTAATGAGAATTATGAATATAAATGAGAATAACGAAAATATTTTACAAATTATTGCAAAAATTTTCGTTACGTTTGCAAGAAAAAATCATTTGCCCTAAATGCAACGAAAAATTGAATTTTTATTCATCATTTTGATAATTAATCCAATTTTTACAATTTTTAATGAGAATAACGAAAATATTTTGCAAATTATTGCAAAAATTTTCGTTACGTTTGCAAGAAAAAATCATTTGCTCTGAATGCATCGAAAAATTGAATTTTAATTCATTATTTTTATAATTAATCCAATTTTTACAATTTTTAATGAGAATAACGAAAATTTTTTGCAAATTATTGCAAAAAATTTTCGTTACGTTTGCAAGAAAATATTATTTGCCCCGAATCCAACGAAAAATTGAATTTTTATTCATTATTTTTATAATTAATCCAATTTTTACATTTTTTTTTTTTAGTTAAGATTTTCTACGAATTAGAAAGCTAGAAATTTGTATCAATTTTTTCTTTGCCTACAGTCGACCCGGGAAACCGTGGCCAAGAGAAACAAGGAAAAAATCAAGCACATCGATCAACAGTTCCAATCTCTACGTCCGTTGGTCAACATGAGAAACTCCGTTCCCAAAAAATCCATTACGAAGCCGAAGAAATCTTCCGAGCACCCGAAACTACCGAAAGCCAAATCCGACGTTGCGACGAATTTGATAAAGGATCTTAAACTCTGATGACGCGTCAACGCATGTCTCTCGATTACATTGTCTCGATGTCGAGGTGATTTTCGTGAAGTATTCAGTCTCTCCAACTAAAACGATGATTCTGAAGTTTGCATCCAAATTTTATCTTCCGCCATAAAAAATAATCACTCATCGTTGCGTTCCAACGATGCGAACAGCAAAATCGTTAAAAATTGCGTAATTGAGAAAAAATTTCATATTTTATTCATTCTCTTTGCCTTTTTTGCAAATCATGCAAAAAAAAAAAGAACAATTCAACGGGATACTAAAAATTATGATACTGAGGTTTGCATCGTTGGAATTGAACGAAAAAAAAAATGAAAACTGAAAAAATTGCAACAACTGCATTAATTATCAAAATAATGACTTAATTTTTATTTTTCGTTGTATCCCAACGATGCAAACTTCAGTATCGTGATTTTTACCGACCCAGCAAATGATGGATCGCCTTAAATTTGCATGTAAATATAGAATAACGACTGATAAATATTTAAGAGTTTTTGTACATACAGCGAGAGAGACTTTGTTGGAGGAAAAGCAAAATATATTTTTATTTTGAACGTTGAGCTCGTAGTTTTGAAAAAATCATTTTCGACTCATTTTCTGATTTTTTTTTCTCATTTTTTTTGTACGAAAAGTCAAAAAATTCATCAGTTCGAAAAAATCGCCCCCGAAAACCCAATTTTTCGTGAAAACCGAACGTCCAGTGCATTTGAAAAAAACACAAAAGGGTCCGGAGCCAAGCAACGATGGAAAGAAATGCCAGGGACTTTTTATTTTATTGCACATTCTTGATTATAATTACAGAGGATTTCATTAGCCTACGATTCGCTTGAGAGATCAGATTCATTTCCAAGTTTTCTTTCCCCTTTCGAGCCTAACTCGCGGCTGGTGCATTCACAGCTTCGGTCGTCGTGCTCACTGCGTCGTTCGCCGGTGCTGATTCTTGCAGTTCCAACCATGGAAGTCTCTTCTGAAGCTCCAGCCTGTCGTCGAGACAAAAAATCGAATGTGAATAAACGAGTGAGACATTTTTTTTCCCTGCGAAAAAATTCACGTCCATCGTTGCTTATTCCCAATTTTTCCATCATGGAGTTTTTTTTTCTATGGACCAAAGTTTTCTCCCATTTTGATGTAAAAATTAATTCGTAAAAAAACTGTAAATCTTTTTTTTTCGTTCAAAATTCAATTTTTCGGAATTTTTTTTTCTATCACCGGAAATTTGCTGCCATTTTGATGTAAAAATTTTTTCTATCACCGGAAATTTGCTGCCATTTTGATGTAAAAATTAATTCGTAAAAACTGTAAATCTTTTTTTTTCGGTTAAATTTCAATTTTTCATTCATGGATTTTTTTTTCTATCATCGGAAATTGGTTTTCATTTTGATGTAAAAATTAAATCGTAAAAAAACTGTAAATCTTTATTTTTTCGTTTAAAATGCAATTTTTCATTCATGGATTTTTTTTTTTCGTTCAAAATTCAATTTTTCATTCATGGATTTTTTTTTTTATCACCGGAAATTTGCTTCCATTTTGATGTGAAAATGAATTCGTGAAAAAACTAAATCTTTTTTTTTTCGTTAAAAATTCAATTTTTCATTAATCTTTTTTTTTTCGTGCAAAATTCAATTTTTTATTCATGGATTTTTTTTTATCACCGGAAATTCGCTTCCATTTTGATGTGAAAATTAATTCGTAAAAAAACTGTAAATCTTTTTTTTTTTCGTTAAAAATTCAATTTTTCATTCATGGATTTTTTTTTCGTGCAAAATTCAATTTTTCATTCATGGATTTTTTTTTTATCACCGAAAATTTGCTCCCATTTTGAAAATCCATGTGTTTTCTTTATGGAAAATTGAGGGAAAAGAGGAAACATTGAAAACCTGTATCTCGGATGGCTTATGGCGTAAACGTATGGATCCAGACAGGCGACGAATTTGCAGGTACAAGCTGGTATCATCGTCACTCCAGGAGTGAGTAAAGATTTGTTGCCAAAGGCTCCGATGAGAGAACAAACGCCATAAGGAGTCCAGGAGCAAACGAAGAGGAAGCAGATTGTGATGGCAGCCTGGAAAGTTTTCACAAAGGTGAGGAAATCCTCGAAAAGGGTCCGAGGGGCCGGAGAGTCAAGATTCCAGGACGAAAAAAAGTAAAAAATTCGAAGGATCCACGAGCAAGAAACGACTGACCTTCGCGATACGAACTTCTGCAGATTGGGCGTTGGAATTCGTGTTGCTTCTCAAGCTCTCGACGTTCATTTTTTTCGCCTGTTCGCGCAAAGCTTTTTCGTGGTTGACGACGTGACTGACGATTTGGCTGTAGTAATAAATAATGAGGCTCATGGGAATGACGTAAGAGAAGGTAAATATCGTTGCCACGAAGTAACGAATCTCCGAAGAGTCGGTAAGATAATCGAAGCTGCAAGATGTCAAGAAACCTTCGGGCACGAATCTGCCCCAGACGCCCATCAGTGGCATCAAGCCCCATGGCACGACGTACGTCCAAATCAGTGCGATGAACAGCATCACTTGACCTCTCGACAGTTTTCCATCCAGAGGATGCGCGATTGTACTGGAAATTGCGCAATTTCCCATTTAAAAAAAATAAAAAAATAAAAAACACCGAAAACGATAAATTCAGCAAAAAATTAAGAATATTTCTTCATATTGTTGAAAAAGTTGATTTCAAGGACGAAAAATTAAAAAAAAAATGCAGATAAAAGAAAAAAAATCAAATTACATCGAGATTTGAAAATAATTTGAAAAAAAAAGAACGACCAATGTCTGGAGTTTCGATTTGTAGAAGGAAAAAAGTTGCAGGCATTTTAGTCGAAAAATTCCAAAAAATNCAGTGGCATCAAGCCCCATGGCACGACGTACGTCCAAATCAGTGCGATGAACAGCATCACTTGACCTCTCGACAGTTTTCCATCCAGAGGATGCGCGATTGTACTGGAAAATGCGAAATTTCCCATAAAAAAAAAAAAAAAATAAAAAAAATTTAAAAAAACACCGAAAACGATAAATTCAGCAAAAAATTAAGAATATTTCTTGATATTGTTGAAAAAATTGATTTCAGGGACGAAAAAAAAAAACATGCAAATGAAAGAAAAAAATCAAATTACATCGAGATTTGAAAATAATTTGAAAAAAAAAGAGAACGACCGATGTCTGGAGTTTCGATTTGTAGAAGGAAAAAAGTTGCAGGCATTTTCGTCGAAAAATTCCAAAAAATAAAAGAAAATAAAAAATTGATGGATCGATTTTTTTACCTGTATCGATCGTAAGCAATGGCAGCATTCGTCATGCTCGCCCCGATGCCAGTCAACGACCCAATGAACCCAAATATCTGGCATCCCAAATGCCCGAGTGCAAATCCAGTGTTGAATGAGTTGTAGATGAAAATGGGAGTCTTGATCATCATGAAGAAGTCACAAATGGCCAAATTGACGACAAACATGTTCGACGGTGTCCGTAACGATTTGGCTCTGCGTTAAATCAGTAACAATCATAAAATTCATACTCATCAACTCCAAATAACAAAGGGCCTCGAAAATTACTTTGAGAATACCAAAAAAAATCATAATTAATTAATTAATTAATTAATTGACTAATTGAGCAATTTATATTAATTAAAAATACGTAAAATAATTATTACGATTTCATAAATATTATCGATTAATTAACAGCATCGATCAATTAATATTCACTCATTAATTATCATAATTAATTAATAGTAATTAATCAATTAATTACGAATTATTATTATTTAATAAAATTCGCAAAAAATCGGTGGCATCGATATTTTTTCCAACACGTTAATTAAAAAAATATTCGTAAATCCATAAATTCGTAAAATATTCGTAATTATCATAATTAATTAATTAATTACGAAATATTATTAATTAATAAAATTGGCAAAAAATCGGTGGCATCGATATTTTGTCCAACACCTTAATTAAAAAATATTCGTAAATCCATAAAATCGTAAAATATTCGTAATTATCGTAATTAATTAATAGTAATTAATTAATTAATTACGAAATATTATTAATTAATAAAATTCGCAAAAAATCGGTGGCATCGATAATTTTTCCAACACCTTAATTAAAAAATATTCGTAAATCCGTAAATTCGTAAAATATTCTTAATTATCATAATTAATTAATAGTCATTAATTAATTAATTACGAATTATTATTAATTACGAAATATTATTAATAAAATTCGCAAAAAATCGGTGGCATCGATATTTTTTCCAACACGTTAATTAAAAAATATTCGTAAATCCATAAAATCGTAAAATATTCGTAATTAGCCAAATTGATTAATTTGGCTAATTAATAAATTAATTAATAATTTACGATTTTCCGAAATTTTTATCTTAGGAAAATTATTCGATGCAGGCTCAAAGAAATTTGGGAAAAATAACTTTTGAATTTTAGGGGAAAATAATTAATTGAATAAAATGAGAAAGGGAAAAACTTACGCGCAGAAAATCCATAGAACGAGGCCATTGCCAAGGAGGGCTACGAACGTGAAGACAATGTATAGCAGGCCTAGTAAATAGTGAAGGGAGGGGTTCGGCTCGGGATAGACCAGCCAGTGCTCCGGTATGTGAACAAGTTCCTCGGCAGGCACGTTCCAGCCAAGCAAACGTGGTGGTCCTGCTGGCAAAACTCTCGCCTCCCAATGGACGCTTGTGTTGGACATTTTGGTCACCACCGTCCGCCAATACCCCTCACCCTGTTCGCTGCCACTCGGCTCTCGAGCTTTTATACTTTTTTTACGACCGACGCTCGTCTATTTAATTCCCTTTCCCTCGAACCATATCCCGGGCTTAGCTTCCCTTAATTCACTTACTCCGAGGCTTCGTGCAGCTTATCTAACGGATCATCTCGTTATTTCCCTGGGTCAGCAGAAAAAAAAAAANAAAAAAAAAAAAAAAAAATCGTCTCAAAGTCAAAAACAATCGGACGTCACAGCGTGTGGAAAAAAAAGTGCGAACTGACTTTCATTTCTTTTGCCGCCACTCGTCAACGAGAAGTCTCGGGGTTCGTGGCGAGAGAGTGGTGACGTGAGGGAGGCGACCGGTTCGCGTTACTCTGCGGGAGCCAAAAATTCGTCAAATTTACAAAAAAAATTAAAAAAAAAAGGAAAAAACAGATTCGAAGGAATTTTTCGTTTCGGAAATTTGCGAGGCTCCTTGTCGAGATGCAACGAGTTCCGTTGCATTTTTTTTTGGGTCAAATTGACCCGGATTTGGAATCTGCTGGGGTCACGCGTGGGCAGATGAAAAAATTGAACGACCTGAGTGTAAGATTTCTTCTCATTTTTATTGGTTTATATTTTTGGAACGTGGCGTTTGACGATTTTTTATTTTCTAGTTTCTCAAATGCGATTACGACATTATTTTTATTGCGAATTTGTGAGTTTTTCTTATTATTCTATGACAATTGCCTCCAGCCACCGATACTCATCCATGCACCTGAAAAAAAAAAAAAACATTGAATTTTTAGGCAAAAAGCGAAATTACGTTTTCCATAAAAAGTTTTCAAAATTAATACGATAATTAATTGAATAATTAATTAAAAAATTAATTAAATAATTAATTAAAAAATTAATTAAATAATTAATTAAAAAATTAATTAAATAATTAATTAAAAAATTAATTTAAAAATTAATTAAATAATTAATTAAATAATTTATTAAATAATTTATTAAACAATTTATTAAATAATTAATTAAATAATTTATTAAATAATTTATTAAACAATTTATTAAATAATTTATTAAATAGTTAATTAGTGAAAAAATTCTGATTTTTTTACTGTAGAAAATAATTTCTGACTCTACAAAATATTATCAAAAAAATTTATTCGATAATATGAAAAAATGAAAAATTTTCGTGAGAAATTTTCGAGTCTGATTGATTGTCGAATAATTCAATAATTTAATAAGTCGTCGAAATGATTAAAATGTAAGAATCGTGTGGATTGACAGACCTGCCCACAAATGATAAAGAATTGCAGAAACAACGAGCACGTGGCAGCAGGCCTTGAACGTGGAAGAATTGGCATGTGGTCCACCTCGAAAAAATTCGCTATCGACTTCGCCCCATTCAGGAATGCTTCGCGTCTTCTCCATCATCCAAAAAAACGTTTTCGTACGTAATGTCCTTTTCAATTCTGCTCCAACTTGCTCACGGATTCGACGGTTGTATTGGTTCAGCCATCGTCGCTGGGGGAAGGAAATAATTATAACTTTTTGAATTTTTTTCGGAATTTTTCAAAATATTCTTAAAAAAAAAAAAAAAAATCAAGTGATTATAATTTTGGGTTAAACTCACGTGAGCGGGACTCAACATTTTAACGTCTATCAACTTTGGCTCGTAAGGAACGAGAGTGACGTCGTTGAACTTCAAAAAAGATTGTCTGCCAAATCTCTGCACGAAAAAATAAAAAAAAAAAACAAAAAAATGGAAATTTTTTTTATCAAAAAATCTTTTAAATATTTAAGGAATTTTTAAATGAAATGACAATTGATTACCCGCATATTGGCATCGACTACTTCGAGGATATTTTCCAATCTTACACCAAAATCGCCCTCTTTGTAATATCCTGGCTCGTTGGAGAAAAAAAAACCAGGTCTGAGTCGAACAGCGCTGCACCGTAAATTCGGAGGAACTGTGTCGACGTAGGACACGCTTATAGGAGCTGCGAGAGAATAAAATTCAATTTGCGATTTTTTATTTTTTTTTATTTTGATTTTCAAAAATTTTATTCAAGAATTTTAAGTGGCATGACGAAAAGGTCCCATAGGATACGGGGGACCATAAAAAATCATGATCCCGGAGGTCCCCGTGCGTTTTTCCATGTTACAAAAAATTTTTCGTAACTTTCTAGATTTTTTTTTTTTAATTCGAATTTTCAATTCTCGAAAATTCGTCGAACGTGAAAATGCCGAAGGATTCGTGAAAAGTGTGGCCAAAAAATTGAAGGATTTTCGAAGAAATTGCTCACGTTCGTGGACCGAGCCAAAATGGCCAATTCCATGCCCGGTCCCGTGCATGTAATCGTGGCCTGCGCTCCACAATGGTTCCCTAGCAAGTGCATCAAGTTGATCGGTTCTGAGCTCACGAGGAAAGGTCAGAGACGCGAGCTGTATCGAGCCGACGAGGACTCTCGTATAAGCTTCCTTCTGCTCTTGAGTCGGTTCTCCATAGTGCAAAGTTCTCGTGACATCGGTCGTGCCATCTGCAGGCCAAAGAATCCGATAGAAAACGAAATTTTTTTTTTCCTGTTTTTTTTTTCAATTTTTCAAAATTTCGCTGGTATTTTGCGTTTAAAATTTTTTTTCAAATTAATTAAAAAAATAGTTCATCAAAAAATTAGCCAACGACCATACCACGCTGAAAGCACCAGTTCTCGTCCGATCACTGAAGTTAAGTTAGTTCATCAAAAAATTAATTAATTAACAAATTAATTAATTAAAAAAATTATTAATTAACAAATTAGTTAATAAAAAAATTAATTAACTAAATTAATTAATGGAAAATTGATTAATTAACAAATTAATTAATTAAAAAAATTATTAATTAACAAATTAATTAATTAATTAAATTAATTACGTTAAAATTGATAAATCAACAAATTAGTTAATTAAAAAATTAATTAATTAAATTAATTAATGGAAAATTGATTAATTAACAAATTAATGAATAAAAAAATTAATTAATTAATTTAAAAAAGTTTAATTTATTGATTTTGTTGTTTACCGAGATATTGGCCTCCCGAGTCGACGATCAAGGTCGATGTGGTGCCTATGGGGACGTTGGACTTTTCGGATGGCATGTAGTGCGGGAGAGCACCGTGCGGACCGTAACCAGCGATCGTTGGGAATGCGATGCCTTTGCTGAGGTCCTGTTCGAGGCGAAATTCGTTGGCGACACGAGCTACTTGCATCTCGTCCCAGCCAGCGGAATCGAGTCTTATTTGTTCTTCCATGTATGCCAAAAAGTCACACATCGCCATGGCATCACGCACGTGAGATTTTCTCATGCCCTCGGCTTCGACCTCGTTCTTTTCGGCTCGGAGGTCGATTATTGGCGAGGCTTTGGCCAGACGCTTGTTTATTGGAATCTGAGAAGAAAAAATCCAACTTTTTCGACACCATTTTGAGAATTCATAAGAAAATCGTGTTGGTTACTAATTTTCAGAATAATTTCATGTTTTTGGAGCGAAGGAAGATTCTGCTACTAGGGGTGTGCGAATATTTGAAAACTTCGAATATTCGGCATCAAATCGAATCGAATTGTTTGATTCGAATTTCAAACCGAATATTCGATTTTTTCGAGTATTCGATTATTTTTCGAATATTCGATTTTTTTTCGAATATTCCATTTTCTTTCGAATATTCAAATATTTGAAAATTTAAGAAATACTTGAAAATTGCTCGAATATTCTATTCGAAAATCGAATTGAAAATTCATCGAATATTCGGAAATTTATCGAATACTCGAAAATTCGACGAATATTCGATTCAAAAATCGAATATTCGACTAAAAAATCGAATATTCGA
>JBAJMU010000003.1:19442244-19456888 GCA_037952995.1 Hyposoter didymator
TTAATTAACTAATTAATTAATTAATTAATTAACTAATTAATTAATTAATTAATTAATTAATTAATTATAATATTTATGAATTATAAATAAATTCATAATTTATAGATTAATAAATTAAATTAATAAATTAATTTATAAATTTATAAATTTGTAATTTATAATTTTTAAATTTATAAGTTATAAATTTATAATTTAATAATTTTATTAATTAATTTATTAATCAATAATTAATAGAAATGAATTTAGGTGCGATCTTAACGCACCAGTGTTCCTTTTTCTTCGTCAAGAGATTCTCGACGAATTCACACAGTGAATTTCTCCCTAGCATCATACATTTATCACCCATAGCCCCCATGCCAAAAAGTAGATATTTTTGTTTATTTTTTCAACCTAATTCACGATGGAAAAAAAAACCAAATGCTCTGATCCTCGGAATATAATTGTCAGGACGACATGGACCGAGGGCCATAAAAATTCATACGATCCGCGCGGAGTGTCAAAAATCAATCAATCGATTCTGCAGTCTGCAAAATCGAGAAGCACAATTTTTAGAGTCCAAGCGCAGTTTTGACCCCTTAAGAAAAAATGGTAATGGCTTCCGATTTATCGAATCCCGCTGTGTCATCCTCAGCATCGGTCACCAAACAGTGACGTCAAAACTATTCGCGGACCGAGATCCACGATGACATGCGGGACACGAAGAAATCTCGCAGCAAATTTTGCGTGTTGTTCCGCTTCCGGAAGGATATAAAATTGTGGAATTCTGACACGACTTCCGGAAGAGAAACGTAACGAAAAAAAAGATCAATTTTGTTTATTGAAATGTAAAAANAAAATAAAAAATTATCCATCGTTGGGAAAATGGATTTGAAACGTTTCGATGAATTTAGCTGCACGAGCTGCAGCGATTGGTTACGCAGTTGTGTCTGAAAAAATGGCGATGGGACGATCGTTTTCGCTCATCGTTGCGTAATGTCCTGTTGTCAGGTCCAATTTGAAAATATCGCTGGTCAGCGTCCGTAGAATATAAAAAGTGCGGTTTTGCTTTGTCAGATCGACAGTAGATCGGGAATCATGTCAGTTGTTAAGTTAGCGTTATGCTGTTGTCTAGTGACGTTGGCCTGGGGAGTTGCCAGCGAGGAGATCGAGTTGACGATCGGTCAGGGGGCCCTCAAGGGCCTGAAGACCATGACCATTCGCGAGGGTAAAGCCCTGTACAGTTTCAAGGGAATTCCTTACGCGCAACCCAATGAAGGAGACAATAAATTCAGGGTGAGCAAAAAATCGAGACGACGCGTTTTCAAAATGTCGGTGTCTTTTTATTGAGAACGAAAATTTGTTAAAAATCATCGATTTTTTTTTGGACACGAAAAACTAAATATTTTTTTATAATTTCAAAATTTTCGTTATTTTGGAAGAGCATTTGGTTTCTAATGGAATTGTCGGCAAAATTTACGATTGGAACGACAAAAATTTGCTTCCGAAGAGATTTTCTAAAATATTTCTTGCTGCATTGACACAATTTCTGGAATTATTCAAAAAAACGTTTAGTCGAACGTGTCGAACTAAATATTTTTTGATAATTTCAAAATTTTCGTTATTTTGGCAATATATTTGGTTTCTAACAGAATTGTCAGCGAAATTTACGATTGGAACAACTAAATTTTGCTTCCGAAGAGATTTTCTAAAAATATCCATCTTTTCCAACAAAATTTTGTTTCCTGTGTGAGTTTTTTTTTTGGGTGTTCTTTTGACTTGCATTCTGTGTTGCGCAGGATCCTTTGCCAGCGGAAAATTGGAACGGGGTCCTGGACGCCACGCAACATCGCCAATCCTGCGTTTTTTACTGCATGGTTCGAGCAGACATTTTCGGTGAAGAGGATTGTCTCTTCCTTAATGTGTACACTCCCGAAGTCAACAAGGAGGCTGGACGAGCCGTTATGGTATTTTTCCATCCTGGCGGTTTTAACGCAGGATCTGGGGACGACGATATGTTCTCTCCTGATTTCCTAATCGAAAAAGACGTCGTTGTCGTCACGATGAATTTCCGTCTCGGTGCAATCGGTAAAAATTAACTATTTTTGCTATTAAAATCTTTTCATTAGTTTTCGATCTATTTAATTAATAAAATAAATAAATAAATAAATAAATAAATAAATAAATAAATAAATAAATAAATAGATAAATAAATAAATAAATAAATAAATAAATAAATAAATAAATAAATAAATAAGTAAATAAATAAATAAATAAATAAATAAATAAATGAATGGATGAATAAATAAATGAATAAATAAATAAATAAATAAATAAATAAATAAATAAATAAACAAATAAATAAATAAAATAAATAAAATAAATAAAATAAATAAACTAAAANTAATTGAAAAATAATGAAATCGAATGAAAATTTTTGTCGTTTTTGCTGACGCAGGTTTCCTGAACACCGGGGATGCAAGTGCTCCAGGAAACGCTGGTTTCAAGGACCAAGTCATGGCTCTGAAATGGATTCAGAACAATATCCAGCACTTTGGTGGTTGTCCCAAAAAAGTGACTCTGTTTGGAGTGAGTTCGGGTGGCGCGTCGGCTCAATATCACATGCTGTCTCCAATGTCGCAGGGTAAAGTTTGCACGCTCTCAGTCCAACACCATATTTCGAATTTTTAGTCGAAATTTCGAGAGAATTATGAATTTTTTTTTTTTCAGGTTTGTTCAACAATGCCATCGTACAAAGTGGCGCTAGTCCCTCGACCTGGGCCTATTCCTACATGGCAAAGGAGACCGCGTTCATGCTCGGAGACATGCTGGGCATCAAGACTTCCGATTCCGCTGAACTGGTCGATAAACTGAAAAAATTCTCCGCCAGAGAGCTGGTCGACGCTAGCAAAGAAATTTCCAAACACGGGGTAAGATTTTTCACCGATTTTTTTTTTTTTCAACGCATTTGTCAAGTTTCCATGGCGCGGAGTTTCGATGGCACAACGAAATGGTTTGGAAAAACGATTAATTTCCAATTTTTCCAACTTTGGTCGATTTTCGATTCGGAAGAATTCTGACAACACGCCAGCGGCCTCCGGAATTCTTGGCGTTTTATTTTTACTGTTTTTTGACGATAAATATGGACGATTGCAAAAAATATAAATTTTTTTTCAAAATTTTTCGATCTTTTGGAGCAAATTTCGAAATCTGTGAAAAATTTCGACACGCCGAGTGGTTTATTTATTGATTTTTAATCGCAGAATCACATGAACGGTTACATGAACGCCTTCGTGCCAGCTTCGGAAGCGAACGTCGGCCAAGAAGTCTTTTTGCCGGCAGATCCATGGGAATTATTGAAATCTGGTAAAATTGCCGATGTCCCTTTGATCACTGGCGTGGTCAAGGACGAAGCAGGACTGTTTGCTCCCGGACGTGAGTGAAAATTTTTTTTTTTTCGGGGAGAATGTTTATTTTTTGGTTTTTTCGAATTTTTTCAGTTTTTTCAAAATTTTAATTGTGCGGTTCTCGATGTTTTTAGTTATTATGCAAAATCCACAAATGGTGGACGAAAATTTCGACAAATTCCTTCCGGACGACTTGAACATCACTGACTCCAAGCGCCACGAGATCGGCGAATCCATCAGGAAATTCTATCTCAATGGACAATCCGTCGCATCGGATCCCCAGCAAGCCACTAACGTAATTATCGCGTCTAACGTTATTAATAAAAACTCGCACGATTTTCACTCGTTTTTTCAAGATTTCCAGAAAATTTGTTGGAAAAATCGTAAAAAAACTATGCACGATGCTCAAATCTTTTTCTATGAGGAATTACACTTTTTATTTTGGATTCCTCATCGAGGAAGCAATTTGCAAATTTCAATTTGCAGCGTTTTTTGTATTTTCATTTAAATTATACAATTTCGTCAACTTTTCGAGAAAGTCCAAAGAATCTACGGACTTGTAAACAATATCTTAGAAAATTTGCAAAAATTAAAGCAGTTGGACGATTTTTCAAAAAACTCAATTTTTCGTAAAATTAAAAAAATTTTATCGGAATCGTTTATTTTGTTTTATCGAATCGAGCTCTCTCTAAATCTGCCCCCTTAATTATTTGCAGCTCCTCGGCGACGTCATCTTCAATCATGGATCAATATTGTCAACTGAAATAATCAACGAGCGGAATACTGCTCCGGTGTACGAATACGTTTTCGCCCACTGGTCGCCCATCGGGTTCATGAAATCAATGTTCGGAATCGAACAAGGTAACGCCAACTTTTTTTAATCGATTCCCATTTTTTTTTAGAATTCCGATCTCGTTCGATGGAAAAATTAATTAATTGACAATTTTTTTCATCAAATTAATTAATTAAATTCATTAATTAAAAATGGATTTTTTTATTTTAATTTAATTAAATTTAATTAAATTCAATTAAATTGATTTTTTTATTCAAAAAATTCAAAAATTCAATTCAAAAGATTCAAAAAATTGATTTTTTTATTTTAATTTATTTAAATTAAATTGAATTCAATTGAATTAAAATAAAAAAATCAATTTTTTCAAAAATCAATTAAATTCAATTGAATTTAATTAAATTAAAATAAAAAAATCAATTTTTTCAAAAATCAATTAAATTTAATTGAATTTAATTAAATTAAAATAAAAAAATCAATTTTTTCAAAAATCAATTAAATTTAATTGAATTTAATTAAATTAAAATAAAAAAATCAATTTTTTAATTTGAATAAAAAATCAATTTTTAATTAAAATTTAAAAAATCAAATTTTTGATTAAAATTTAAAAAATTAATTTTTTAATTAAAATTTTTTTTAAATTCAAATCGGATCTCAACGAAATGAGATTTCTCGATTAGTCGGACGAGCAGGAAATGAAATTGATACAGAAATCTCGTTTTTATTGTTTCCATCACGCAAGGGGTCAATTTGACCCCCCGAGAGATTTTCCTTAAAAAAAAAAAAGTTCGTAGCCACCCTTCGGGGTCTCTGAGACCCGAGTGTCATTGTTTGAAAAACAGGTGTCGTTCATGGAGACGATTTGGGCTACCTGTTCTATGCGCCAGTCTTCAAGAATAAGCCAGTGCCCGGATCGGACACGGACAAGATGGTGAACATTCTGACCGAGCTCTGGACGAACTTTGCCAAAGAATCGTAAGTGGAAAGCCACGATTTCCAATCATTTTTTAAAAATCTCCCAAAAAGTCATTATTGCCGAGAAAACATTTTCATTTTCGTCAAGAAATCCGACGCCCAATATGGACGGAATGGTCAAGGTCACGTGGGAACCAAAAGGCAAAGACGACAACTACATGGAAATCGATTTGGAGCCCAAAATGAAAAAAGGCATGATGAGGGACCGCGTCACCTTCTGGGCGGACATTTACAAAGACGTTCTCGGCGATTACTTCAAACTTTTCGCATAACCAACTGTTTCTCTTTTTTTTTCTTCTTCGTCACAAAGATTTTTCAGTGGCACAAAAAACTTGTCAAGTTTTTTTTCAACGAATCTGTATTTCCCTTGCTCCTGATTCGTGGTTCACAAGCTCGTCTCGTCGAATATTTTCGTTTCAAACTTTTTCCGACGAGTCAATAAAATTTGCGACTTCGTGGGCATTTGAATTTTTCTTCCAATTTTTCCCCCTTGACCCACATTTTTCCATAAAATGTATGGGACCAGAAAACCAACGAGAAAACAAGTTTCTGCATAAATTTTTTTAACGATTTTGGTCCCAAACCAAGAATCGCGGAATTCGATCAAAAATCCAGAAATTTTGAAACTGTTTTTCGTGTTATTTCAAGAAAATAAATAAAAAACGATTTTTTACTGATTTAAAAAAAATTAAACAAGAAATTCGTTTTGATTTTTTTTTGCAAATAAGGAAAATTCAGAATCTGAAAACCATTGGGAGTTCAAGAGATTTCTGAATAATGCACATCGCCGAAAAATAAACTCGAAATTGCATTCAAATTAAAAAAAAAAAAACAAGAAAAAAAATTTCCACCATCAATTTTGGTCCCAAACCAAGAATCGCGGAATTCGATTCAAAATTCGGAAATTTTGAAACTATTTTTCGTGTTATTTCAAGAAAATAAATAAAAAACGATTTTTTACTGATTTAAAAAAAAATAAGAAATTAATTTTGTTTTTTTTTCTTTGCAAATAAAGAAAATTCAGAATCTTGAAACCATTGGAAGTTCGAAAGATTTCTGAATAATGCACATCGCAGAAAAATAAACTCGAAATTGCATTCAAATTAAAAAAAAAAAAAACAAGAAAAAAAATTTCCACCATCAATTTTGGTCCCAAACCGAGACTCGAAAATCAATCAAATATTCGGAAATTCAAAACCTCATTATTGTGTTATTTAACGAAAAGGATAAAATACGATTTTAAGAAATTAAAAGAAAAAATAACGAAAAACTCAAATTTTTGAATGAAAACAAAAATTCTCAGTGGTTCCCCAACAAAAACTGAAAGGCACTAGAATATTAAAAGATTTTTCAATAATGCACGTCGCCGCACAAAATTGCATTCAAATTCAAAAAATTCAAAAGAATTTTTCCGATTTATAAAAAAAAAAAAAGAGAAAAAAAACGATTTTGAAAAAATCCAAACAAACGAATGTCTAGTCAGGTGTCTAGTCAGGAGAAAGCTCTCGGAAGAAGAGCACCGACTACCTAGCAAACGGGTTTCCGCAGAGTTTGGCATCTCTGTCGCGTCGTGGTGTTTGGCGAGATTGCTGCAGTCATTGCTTCGTNAAAAAAAAAAAAAACAAGAAAAAAAATTTCCACCATCAATTTTGGTCCCAAACCGAGACTCGAAAATCGATCAAAAATTCGAAAATTCAAAAACTCCTTTACATGCTATTTAACGAAAACAAAAAAAACGCGATTTCAAGAAATTAAAAGAAAAAATAACGAAAAACTCAAATTTTGGAATGAAAAAAAAAATTCTCAGTGGTTCCCCAACAAAAACTGAAAGGCACTAGAATTTTAAAACATTTTTTTAAAAATATACACGTCGCCGCACAAAATTGCATTCAAATTCAAAAAATTCAAAAGAATTTTTCCGATTTATAAAAAAAAAAAGAGAAAAAAAAACGATTTTGAAAAAATCCAAACAAACGAATGTCTAGTCAGGTGTCTAGTCAAGAGAAAGCTCTCCAAGAAGAGCACCGAGTACGTAGCAAACGGGTTTCCGCAGAGTTTGGCATCTCTGTCGCGTCGTGGTGTTTGGCGAGATTGCTGCAGTCATTGCTTCGTCACTCGCTCGGTTGTCTAGAAGCAAGCAGGGAAGCAGGACGTAGTTGGTGGTGAACTGGGTGCAAGCAGCAACACAGAGTCATTACTTAACGTGCACATGAACGAGGAGCGAGTACACGTACGAAGAGTACACAGTCGTTTGTGCAAACGTGTTCGAGGGATCGACGACACGTATTCTTGGGTCGGTGGTCGTTGCAGAATCCTAGACGAGAGGCTGGTCTAGCGGGCTCGCTGGGGAGAGTAATTTTTTTTTTCTACACGTTGGAATTATTATTTTTTTTCCTTTGGGTCAAAAAATCTCGTGGCCAATGGTCCAGGCTCTTTGGATGGGAAGCTGCTGGCTGGATATGGATTTGGCAACATTTTAAATTCGCTTCATATCTATAAAGATACGAACGTATAGAAATTTTTATTTTTTTTTCCTTGGAGAAGATGGTCCTCCATTTTCGTGTGTACATTCTTCGCCCTCGTTGATTCACCACTCACGTTCGCAGAGCAGGAGTCCCAGGAGCACAGACGAACGAGGAGCAGCATTTTCTTCTCCATGCTTCGTGGTCCATGATCGTCATCTGCAGAGAACGTTCAACTCGGTTCTTCCGAACGCGAGACATCGTCGTATTCGTTGCTCTGTTTTTTATCGAATAATTCGTCGAGACTCGCTGGGATTTGGAACTTCATGAAATTTTGGCTCCTCGAACAATCTCGTTTTTCTGGCCAGAAAAAAAATCATCGTCATCCTTTTTTTTCCACCATTTTATCAGATTTTTAAAAGCAGGTGGACACGTTAACACGTTCTCGAGGTTATAGAGATGAGATCAAGATGCTGGACCATGAGTGAATCAGGTCTTAAGATGACGCTCGACATCTGTCGATCAGGCTCCCAGGATCCATGAGCTGGTCCCTTTTTTTCAACACACAGCAGCAGCACGAGACAATATTCTCTGGACCAGTTTGGTACTCTCAGGGATTTCGTTACTTCCCATTTATTCGTGGCTCAACATTTCACATTTTTTTCTAGCTTCTCATTTGTCTAGGATTTTTTTTTCTATGAAGAGTGACTTTGAAATTTTTTATCAAAATTTCGTTCCATGGGCTTGAATTCCTGGGTCAGAAGTTAATTTTTTTTATACGATAAGTTTCCATGTTTCTACTTTTATTCGAATGGCATTTTTTGGCTTTTTATTTTGTCTTTTTTTCTATGAATTTGCATCTTTGTTCGTTTATCAATCTTTTTATTTTTATTCGTGATTTTTAATTTTAGAAAAAATTGCTGCGTTCCATTAAAATTTCCTTGGGTACGTTTTTTTTTTTGAGATTTTTTTATTTTTTTAAAATTTTATTTATTAGGATTTTTTTTAGATTCTGTGAATTTAATCAGAGAATTTTCATTGGAAATGTAAAAATTCACGACTATCGAGACTCAATCGATAATTATGTTGGTGTTTTTTTTTTATTTACAGAAATTATTCATTATTAAAAATTATTGTTTTTTTTTTTGATTCTGTAAATTTAATCAGAATTTTCATGGAAAATATAAAAATGCACGACTATTTATTTCATTTTTCTTCATAGGTTGTGCCTTTTCTCGCTCTGTCTTCATTTCTCTCTTTCTTGCTCGTTCTCCACGTGTGTCTCACTTCAAAGTTTCACTTTCACTGAAATCGTTGGCTCACCACTCGCTTCCACGTTCGCTGACGATCAGGAAAGCAGAAAATGCCAAGAGAGCGTGGAGCTCTCGTCCGTGTCGTCGAGAGATCGCGTCGCATGCATGGGGAAAAGGCTTGGGGCAGGGGAACTGCAGCAGGTAGAGAAGATAACGTCTGTAACGACCAATGGACCAACAAATTTTGTTGCATTGACGATTTTTTTTCGTTTGGCCAAAATGTCAGTCAAAATTTTTTTTTTTTTATTATCAATATTTTCCTGGGCATGGCTCGCTCTCAAAATTTTGCGTCATAACGCGATTACGAGGGACCGGAATGGAAATTCGTCAATTCGCAATCGATCATTTTTTATTTAAATAAAAAAATTTAAAAAATAAAAAAAAAAGCCATGACGATCGAACGAAAAAATTTGAAAAAATTCTGCAAAATTCCTCGGAGTCTATCGATTTTGGAAAAAAATTGACATTCCAAAATTTGACGTATTTTTTTCAGGAAATTAACTTTTTTGATAAAAAGTATAAAATTTGGTGACGTGGTAAAAAAAAAATGATACGTTGCGAAAAAATGATTGTTCCCGAGGGAGAACTTTCGTGTTCGCCTTTTAACGGTGGCAGTAATAATTATAATTACGCGATAATGACTGCTACGTGCATGATTCCCTGATTACCTCGACGACTCGTAATTGCGAAATTTCTATCGAACGCATTTACCGAGAGAACAATTTAGCGTGAATGATTTTTTTTTGAATTCTTTGGCCTCCGAGTGTCTCGGAGGAAAAAATTCGCTTTATTTTTTTTTGGGCAATGAAAAAAAACGAGAGAAAGCTCTGCGGGGGCAAAAATCGTCAGGCTCCGAGGCTGTGAGCACACAGAGACTTCAGTGGTTCGCGTCTCGCGACGTTTCACGGCGTCTATTGATCAGGAAATCATAAACTCACCAGAAGACATTTCCAACCTCTTTTTCTCTCTCCGAGTCCCTCGCCTACGATTTTCCATCTTCTCACGTTTATCTACCCCGTTGTTCGTCAGCACCTTCATCGGGTCCCGTTGCTCGACACAGAAACGTCTCATTCGCGTCCGTACGAACGCCTGCACCGTTGCTTTTGTCTCGATGGAAAAAAAATTGAGATTTTTCTGTGTCGTTCGCGAAAAAATGGAAAAAAAATTTTTCGAGGCAATGGGATCGAGTCTGATGAACGATATCGTTGCCTAATTAGTGCGGATCCCTAATTAATGAATTTATCGTTAATTAACGATGCTCCAAGGTCACGATCAACTTTTTCCTCGACAGAAACTTTTCATCCCTTCGTACATAACGCGAGTGGATCGTCAAGGGGTGGAACAAGGAATGTACGAACAGGGGTGCAGGAAAACGACGAGTCACTGGGACCCAAGGTGGGGATTGTCATCCCTCGAGAGTTTCACCCCCGAGCAAAAAAAAAGAAAAAAATCTTTTCTGTCTTCACAGAAACACACACATGCGAGCAAATGGTCACGTGTGCAGCAATCGCGCAGACTCGTTTTCTGGCTGTTCACGTACAGAGCTTTCAGGTTGAAAACACGTTCGCGCTTTCACTCTCGATGGATGTTGGCAACCCCGAGGAAAGAGCCGGGAACCAGGCGATCGAGGGGGTTGAAATTTTCAGAACTTTGGAGAAAAGCCTCCAGGGGATGCCAATGAAAAAAATAACACGCTCATTTTTTGATTGAACGAGAAAAATGTCGCATTTTCTGGAGTCCAACTCATGGAATTTTACTCGTTGTTCCTGCTCAGGAAAACAATCAATTTCCAACCCCATTTTTGAATTTATTTAATCAAGTCTTCCGGAAGGAGGGAAATAAACAATTTATGTTCGTTGTAAATATTGTTTTATTGGTACAATGGAAGTCAGTGATTTTTAAGACGAGTGTCATGATCATTTATGGATTACTTTTTATCATGAGGCTTTTCGATCTCAGTCTCCGTTGACTTGCATTGCCTGAGCCTCACAGTTGACAAATTTGAATCGATGGCATTTTGTTGGCTATGGTAAAGGTAATCCAGCGCTGTCACACTACGTAACTGTAACGTTAGCATCAGAAGACGCCAACTCATCAAGTAGTTACTTTTCTAAACCGATGATTTTTATCGAAATTGTTCGTTTATCCTGAATTTTTTTTTTTTTTTGAAATAATCCTCAGGGTTTTCTCAACGTATCGAAATTTTTATTGAAAATATATCTAATCGCGAAAACTAAACATCAATGCCTGACATCTCTGTCGGAGGGAGATTCCCATGAGCCGTGTGTCAAAAGTTGGAAATTTCATTAATTATTTATCGTGATAAATAGTCGCTAATGCACTTTGAAATTTTGCAGGCATTTTCTTGCATACTTGAATAGTCTAATTAAAAAAATATCGAAATTTTCATCTCATAATGAAGTTCGCGACATGGCAACCAAGACAAAGCGATAAATCGCCGCATATGTACCAAATGGATGTAACTGTATACGTGCACGTCACTCGATGTGGCCAGTGGGAATCGATATCGGGACACACACACCTTTGTCACGTGCATACAACAAGATACATAGAGGAGCCCGTTATATACAGATCGCGGAATCGGCGCGAAACCACCGTACACATCGGCGTACAGATAAAAAAGAAAGAAACATTGAAATAAAAAATGCAATAAACGAGGAAGAATGGGGTTGGTGGTGGGGGATGGAGCGACGGTGTGTAAACATTGAAAATGGAGGTTGGATTGGTTGGAGTGTGAGAGAACAAGGGTGTGAGTTCCGATGAGGGAAGGGGGTGAGAGATTTGGTAGAATGGATCCTTGCCGTTCATGGGAGCCTGGCAAAGTGAGACGCGAGCTTGCTTAAGTGGCACGAAGACTGCCTTGAGGACCTCGGGAAGGGTGGACCCCGTCAATGTGCTCGATCCGAAGCTCTCGAGATGCACCAGCGTTACCCGAAGAGGCTCTGGCCTTCGAAAAAAGATGCGACTTCCCTTTTTTCAACCTTTCTTTCGAGGATCGAAGCGTCGCGGATGCCCGCCATCGTCACAGGCACCCAGCCAATGCGAGGAGCTTCCAAACGCTCGATCGGGGCTGAACGAGGGCTGCAAATCGCATGGGACATCAAGAAAAAACCAAATACAACCCCCAGCTTCGAAGCCAAGTATATAACTCTTTGCTGTTATCGATACCAACGAGAATCTGTATACAGGGACGAAGCCGAGGACAGAGGAGACCTGAAACCAGCAGAAGGGTAGTTTTCGTACTATACAAACATATAGCCCCTTAATACACAATGTAGGGGAGTATGGGGCAAAGTGGCCTACTTAAGGAATTAATCGAATTTTATGGGTGAGCACAGGACCATTTACTTATTTTGAAGTCCCAAAATTGATTCCGGCTGCTTGTTTCCCGAATTTTGGCAAGAAAAAAAATCGGGGCAAAGTGGCCACCCCCTCGAGTCGGTGAAAATCCATAATTGTCAATTCTACGACCAAAAAAGTAGTTGAAAATCATCGTGCAATTAGCACGATGATTTTCATCCTTCTAGGCCTAGACTGCCTTAAGTTTCTCGGAAAACAAACATTTTTTTCGGCGCCAGTTTGTTTCAGATATCAAAATTTTTGAGTGGCCACTTTGCCCCATAAATCGCATTTTAGTGAGTGGCCACTTTGCCCCATGTGGCCACTTTGCCCCATATTTCCCTATACAAGTCTATGACATGTGAATATTGTATGTATAGTTAAGTATTTTGTATCTTCGTGAACCGGTGAACATGAGACGTTGGGGTAGTTTTCCTGCATCGCAATGGGGTGGAAAAGCAGCTGTCATGCTTGTGCTTTTTTAGGCACAGTAAGGGTGGGCGAGGGAAAATGGAGTTTGGGGGATTCCTCGAGTTTCTCAGTCTCCTGGATCTCTCATAGGATTCCAGCATATTCGATTGGCTGAAAAATCATTGGATGTCCATGTGCCTAGGCGTGGGTTTTGAAGCCCAATGTCGTTAAGAGGGCGGAGTTTCCACGATCTGACGACGACAGGGAACCCATTGGGGGACTCCGACACTGTGTCGACCCTCGTCGACCCTCGTCACCACCAAAACAATGCATATACACACATTCCGGACCTACCTTAGGGGTAGTGTTTTAAAACACTTCCTCTTCGGGCGTTGCCGCTATTGAAAAGCCGTGAAACAAGGAGGTCTATCGGACCCTACCTCCTTAACAGGAACGCAGAACTATGCCTGGAGTTTTCGTCGAGTCCTTAATAAATCTCATTATTTCGAGTCTCTGCACATTTTTTTTTTTTGCAAGATTTGTTCAGCTTCAATGCGGATATTTGGTGATGCGTCATTTTGGATGGAATTCGAAATCGGAGGGATTGAAAAATGAGGTAAATTTTAAGGTTATGGCAACTTTTTGTTGGGATTTGTTTTCTGGGAGCTGAAAATCGAGTTTTTGAGGTTTTTGGAGTGAAACTTCATTTTTTTTTCGGCTTAAGTTCCAGATTAATCGAATTTTTAAAGTCCCGATCAGTGTCACTCGTAAAATATGAGTTTCGATGGTTTTTTTAATTTATTTACGATGCCGTGGCAGGGGCAAGTGGGAACTTGGACATTTTGGCTCGATAACCGATAAATAGACATGGCTGCCGATCGGAAAATAGGAGTTCCCGATTGGTTCTCGTAGCCGGACGGCATAGAGGAGTTAGAGCTGTTTCTGTACGGCGTACATGCGCGCGACACGACCTCCTGGTCTTGCATTCCACCTTTACACTTGCAAACACGTATGTATCAGGAAGAACGAGGCAAAATGGGACAAAAAGTGAAAAAAAAAATCGAAAACAAGGTTGCCTTGTCGCGGATCTCATTATTAGATCAAAATTTCATGTTTTTTAATTAGACTATTCAAGTATGCAGTCTCTCGGGGGTCCATTTTGCCCCAAACTTTCATTTTTCCACTCTCTACCGTCAGGTCACTTGAGGCCAGAGGCTGAAAAAGCGGTTTGCAGGCAAGGCGACGCGAGAATCGATAAATCGAACGACGGAGGTGTCCTCGAAGTCGCCAGTCCGTGGAAACTCGACCGGAAATGGATCAGGGAGTTATCAAGTCGTGCAAGTCCAAGCCAATGAGTGTTCGATAGCAGGAGGTTTTGCTTATCGGTTACCAACACCGCGGAAGGTCTCTGCAAGCTCGTTCGATCCATCAGACACAGAAAAATCGTTCGTTCTCGATGAATGAGAAATTCACGAGTCTCGCACTTTCTTTCATGACATCGAAAAAAAACTCCAGCGTCCACCCCGTCGAACCCCAGCCTTTTGGGTCCATTTGGGGTTGACTCTGGCTTTGTGTTTATTGGAAAACAAGGGCGGTTTGGTATCAGGACAGCACGAGCCCTGAGCAAGTAAAAATCAACCCCCTGCGACGAAGCACGAGGGTAGATCGAACACCCGGCGCCCAAGGCTCCCTCCCTCGTTGCTTTTGACCCTGCGCCCAACAGCAATCCATTGTGCTCCCCACGTACGTACACTGTACAGTGAACGCATCGAGTCATCGAGCCAAACACCGGGCCTCCCCTGGGCAATCGCCACTAAAGGGACGAAGCACCTCAAGGCCTCAAAAGAGGAAACGAATGACTTACGTCCACGTGTCTGCATCGCATATGCTGCGTGTGCAGCCAGCCACTACCCGAACCCGAAACATTTCCACAAAAAAAAAAAAAAAAAA
>JBAJMU010000003.1:19465736-19483149 GCA_037952995.1 Hyposoter didymator
CTCGCCGTTTTGACGTTCGCCATTTTTGACGTTCGCTATTTTGTATTTCGAATTTTTAGTCATTTGAAAAATTTGATTTCGACTTTCTTACTTTTCTTTTATTTAATTTTATGAATACCAAAATTCCGAATTATTAGCTGTTCGACAATTTGGTTATTCGTAATATTAACCCCCACCCAACCGGTTGGGGCAAAATGGGTCAACGGAGAAGAATAATGACAAATTCGAATTTTTCAAAACATCGCTGCAGAAGCAACAAGAGTCTAGGATGAAAAAGTCGAAAAAATTGCCAAATTGTCGAGAGCAATTTGCTCTCAGCAGCTTCCCAATTCGTCCCGGACGATTCGGTCACGAGGCTAACGCGTCGCGATCGTTCTAAACAGATCGAAGGGGTAGCAGTCGCTTAGAAAGATGAGAAATTGTTAGAGAATCACGGATTAGTTGATTCCCCAGTTGGATTAGGGCGAGAGAGGATCGAGGAAGTGTCGGTCACGTGGGTCGAGTCACCCGAGTCTCGGGTCTCCGAGGAAACTTCAGTTCCAACATCCAGAGAAAAGAACTTCAGTTTTCTCGATTTTTCAGCGATTCCTGTGCAGGAACATGTTGCACGGAAATTTTGCTACGAACGTCCAGCGAAGAGGATTCTGATTCCATGATTTTTTTCTTCCTGGAGGGATGCTGGGCCGAATTAGTGCGTGGACCACAGATCAGCGGATGAACTAGATCTAAAGAGCGAGAGAGTTTGATTTTCGAGAAATGAAAAATCGATTTTGGGAGAGAGAGAAACGATGAGACTAGAGATCGTGTCTGAAACCACTATTCCCATGCATACAGTGGTGTTCCGCGGCGTTGTTAGTAAACCACGGCTTAGGAACAACCGGGATCCAGCAGAGTCGAGGAGGTGGTCAGTTGAGCTAAGCGAGCTTAGGAGAATTCTCTCTCTCTCTCTTTCTCTCTCTCTCTCTCTCTCTTTCTGCCTGTGACTCGCTTTCTCTCAATTTCTCTATGTCTCGTTTCTCTCTCCTGCTCCATGCTTGTCCGTCTCGTTGGTGCGGTTCTCTTTCCACTTTGTGCCTCTCTAAACTACCTGCCGAGCATGGCTCTCGGCTCTCGACTCGCAGAGAGTCCTGGTTCGCCACACACTGCTCTTCTCTCTCGATTGGTTGGCTTTCTACCACAGCAGCTCGTACATACCGATCGAACCGTTTCACAGAATTTTTTAGAAATTTCAGGAGATCCTTCAAATTTTTCCTCTATGAGGAAGCAAACATTTAAAATAATTGTATTATAGACATTATTATTATTTATTATTATTGTTATTATTATTTTATTATTTTCTTATTTTATTATTTTATTATTTTAATATTTTAATATTTTAACATTTTAATATTTTAATATTTTAATATTTCAATATTTTATTATTTTAATATTTTATTATTTCAATATTTTATTATTGTTTTATTTTTATTATTATATTATTCAACATTTAAAAAAATAAAAATAAAATAAACAAAATGACAAATAAGTTCCTCATGGAATTATTCCTCGAAGACTGGAATCTGTGGGTCTGTCGATTTTTATTTACTCATTCAATTATTACCAGATTGATCGGAACGAATTNTATTTTAATATTTTAATATTTTATTATTGTTTTATTTTTATTATTATATTATTAAACTTAAAAAAAATAAAAATAAAATAAACAAAAATTACAAATAAGTTCCTCATGGAATTATTCCTCAAAGACTGGAATCTGTGGGTCTGTCGATTTTTATTTACTCATTCAATTATTACCAGATTGATCGGAACGAATTTGGCATTTTGCACCGAATGCATTCGGTCATACCGTTCGATTTAATGTCATGGAATTATTAATCACTGTACGAAGCCTCTGCATCTATAAACACTAACGACTGGGTAAATATTTTGTGTCCTAATTTGAATATTCATCGTGGAATATCGACGAAACGTGGAGGAGGGAGATTTTGGTGTAAAAATTGAGTCCTGCTGTTCCAGATACTGTGTCGATCTAACCAGTCGAACGAGCTCATTGGCAAATTCTGTGGGAATGCGGAAAAGTAGTGATCGCTGGAAAAAATGTGCTGGAAAGATTCGTGGTTTGTAAATTTTTTCCAAATAAACAAAAAAAAAACTCCAGAATCGTCCGATCGCACGAAATAAAAACAAATTCGTAAAAATTTTGAAATATTGCCATTTTTTGTTCGAAATTCAATGCATTAACGATGCAGGGTTCACGTCGCGAGAAAAAATTGGAAAAAAATGAAAAAAAAAAAATTTCAAAAAGTTGGAGGCGCCGGGTATCGATCCCGGTACCTCTCGCATGCTAAGCGAGCGCTCTACCATCTGAGCTACGCCCCCTGGTGGAGGAGTGATCCAGAAAGATTCAATCTTGATTTTCATAAAAATGCAATTGACACACTTTCCACTTTTATCTCGACAACTCGATAAAATTTTGACGTCAGGGATCTAGCAATTTGGAGGCTTGTGAAAAAAACTCTAAAAAGTTCACTCATTTCCGGAAATCGATTTTTCGTAATGATGATACGAGAAAAAAAATTATTTCTTCGTGGAGTTTTCTTTCGAGACTTCCGACCAATGTGGAAAACGTTCTTCTCCCACGTTCTCATAGAAAAATCAAATTAAACTGCCTTCAGGGAAAAAAAAATTAAAAAATTCAATTTAGACGAGAAAAAATCGCAAAAAAAAAAAACTTCATAAACAAAATTCGTGTTCCAAAAAATCGTTTTCTCTGCTCTCCACGAGAGCCAATTATTCGCAATTTTTATTAATTACTTTTTTATCAAAATGTTAAAGAAATGTCAACGTCTTAATTTTTTTTTTCAACAATTATTGTTAAAAATTCAAATTAATTAAAAAAATAATAAAAAAATTGAAAAAAAAAAAAAAAACACAATGAAAATGCTGTTTATTCTTCGTGAGGAAATTTCCTGCCTAAATCCTCGTATCCAGTGCTTCGTGTGGGATCCAGAAACAAGATATTACGAGAGTGCAATTTTTTCATATAATTCAGAATTACCAGCTTAAGGGGTTTAGCGTTGTTTTCGTTGTAGCATCGAATCTCTTCCCTATTATTATTGCTGGTTTACAATATTCCCAAATTTATGCAGCTTTTGCATCGTTTATTCTTTCGGACGATCTATAAATTCAGCCAAATGGAGGATTTGTACGAAGAAGAGAAAAGGGAGAGGAAATATGGTGTGTGGGTGCACGGTGCAGTATAACGAATCGTCGAACTGTGCTGCGGTGAACTATTCGTTACTAATATACGTTTCCGATACCACATGGGGAGCCATGGACACATTTATGTACCAGGAGCCCCAGCCCACGGCTATGTACGTATCCGCAGGTGTGTACAAACGTGTAAAACATCGACACAGGATTAGGTGAACTATCGATACGGATTTTCGACTTGAAAAATAATTGAAATAATTTTTTTATTTTTACGAAATATTTGACTGCGAAGTCTCATTGATTTCTTGGAATATTTTGGAAAATTGTACTGAAACGTTGTTACGATCGAATAAAAATGTTTTTAAATGTTTAAATAAAAATATTTTTGAATATTTTAAATGAAATAGAATAATTTTTGAATAAAATGTTTTTAAATGTTCGAAATAAAAATATTTTTTAATATTTTTGAATGAAATAGAATAATTTTTGAATAAAATGTTTTTAAATGTTTAAATAAAAATATTTTTTAATATTTTAAATGAAATAGAATAATTTTCGAATAAAATGTTTTTAAATGTTTAAATAAAAATATTTTTTAATATTTTAAATGAAATAGAATAATTTTTGAATAAAATGTTTTTAAATGTTCAAAATAAAAATATTTTTTAATATTTTTGAATGAAATAGAATAATTTTTGAATAAAATGTTTTTAAATGTTTAAATAAAAATATTTTTTAATATTTTAAACGAAATAGAATAATTTTCGAATAAAATGTTTTTAAATGTTTAAATAAAAATATTTTTTAATATTTTAAATGAAATAGAATAATTTTCGAATAAAATGTTTTTAAATGTTCAAATAAAAATATTTTTTAATATTTTAAATGAAATAGAATAATTTTTGAATAAAATGTTTTTAAATGTTTAAATAAAAATATTTTTTAATATTTTAAACGAAATAGAATAATTTTCGAATAAAATGTTTTTAAATGTTCAAATAAAAACATTTTTTAATATTTTTGAATGAAATAGAATAATTTTCGAATAAAATGTTTTTAAATGTTTAGATAAAAATATTTTTTAATATTTTAAACGAAATAGAATAATTTTTGAATAAAATGTTTTTAAATGTTCAAATAAAAATATTTTTTAATATTTTAAATGAAATAGAATAATTTTCGAATAAAATGTTTTTAAATGTTCAAATAAAAACATTTTTTAATATTTTTGACTGAAATTGAATAATTTTCGAATAAAATGTTTTTAAATGTTTTATTAAATATTTAAAAACTCAAAAAAGAAAGTTTTTGTGCATTTATTTGCATAGGGTGTTTCAAAGGGAATGCGAGAGCGTATGGGATTCGTAGCGAGAAGGGAACGAGGCAGACAGCAGCAGAGCAACGTCCTGTCAACCTCCGTCACGTCGTACTAGCCTGTTATCCGACTTGCCCTCTTTTCCGATAATTTATCACTCATTAACACAAAGTTCACGATATTTTCAGAGCAAGTGAAAAAGATTGACGAATTTTTTTTTTTTTTTTTCCAGAGATTGTGCAATTATTCTGCATCAGGAATATTTTCACGTGCACTTGCAGGAGCTCGTCGTAAAAGTTTCGTTGAGAGACCAAATAATGATTTTTTTTAATTTCATAAAAACGACTGCTCGCTCAATTAATCATTGACCGTTCGTGCAGCGATGCATGATTTTCTCCCAATTTTAACGATATCAGTATTTACTCAAGCACTTCCGGTACAACGTTCCCTCAGGATTTATTACTCTGAATATTGGAAATAACGACAGAACGATTGAGATCGCAGCAACCCACAAATTTGTACTCCTCCTTGTCCCACTGCAGTCCTGCTCGCATTTTGCTTCTATTTTCCAATATCTCGAGGTTCGCCTGAAATACACCATTGCCCACCGCTCTGCCACGATAAATAAAAATAAAAAATTTATTTAAAATAAAAGTAAAAAAAAAAAATTTAGAATAATTTTTTAAAAATCATTATTTTTATTTAATAATTATATCATTATATTGTAATAATAATTAATAAATTAATAAATTGTTTAAAAAATATTTTGAAATTAAAAAAAAAAAAATTCTCNATCTCCACAATAGCTGTAAAAAAAATATTTTGAAATCATTTTTGAAAAATTATTGTCACAATTATTTAATAATTATAAAATAATAATAATAATAATAAATAAATTAATTAATTAATTCAAAAATATTTTGAAATATTGCAATAATTAGAAAAATTGTTACAATAATTATAATAAATATATGATAATTTAATGATTACATTATAAAAATAATTGAACCAATTTAAAAAAAATAATTTCCAAGTCATTTTGAAGAATTTTTCATTATTAAAAATAAATAAATAGTTTTTTTATCATTAAGAATAATAATTGAACAAAATATAATTGTCATTATCGTAATAAAAATAAAAATCAATTTTGAAAATTGATAATCGTGCCTCGGTCGCACGATAACCGCGAAATATTTATTTTTAAATATCGAAAAAAAAATGAGCTTCACAGCCTTCGAGGAATTTGTAATTCGATTGGAAAGTTTGATGGAAATTTTCTGCTGTCGTCGCGGTCGTCGTCTCAAGCGAATGCAACGTCCAAGACGATGCGCCTATTTGCAAGCATGAAAATATTGATTCGCCGTGGAAAATACGTTCCGCACGCACTTTGCACAATCTGCTCTTCCCCCGGACACTCAACTCACATTTTCACACAGCGGTAATCCCGAATATATTGGGTGGATGCCCTCTCAGCTACGAATAACTGAAGCACGCAGTTCGCTCGAACTCGCGATATATTAATAGTCCAACGACCTAGAAGTTGGACGACCTGTTACTCGCGCAATGACGAAATTTCTCATGGATTCAAAAAGTCCCTCCCAAACGTCATTATTGCCTCGGCGACACGTGTGGATGCGAAATTATTTCGATCGAGCAAAACTCTTCGGAGGAAAACAGCAAAATATTTTGCGTCTGGAAAAAATTAAAACACGTCGTCGCGAGAAATCGAGAATCCTGCGGATTATCTCGATGGAGCAATCGCTTACGAACGCCGAGACGTCGCTGCATTTTCTTGGAACAAACTAGCGAGACGATGCAATTAAATTAAACGTTTCTCGAGCGCGAATCCAATGATTATCTTTTCTGTGATCGACTCTGTAACTGGAACATGGACAAGGAAATTTGTAACTTACGACGCAGAAAAGTTTAATACGTCAATACACAGAGACTGATTGTGTGCACTGTGCAAATCAATTTGTTGATTAAATCGCACGAGCTCCTTTTCCCAGAACTCTTGAAACTGCGGCGGAAAAAAATTTTTCAATTGGAATCTCTGACGATGATCGTGCAATCGATTTTAATGCTTCGGTTTTTTTTGCCATTAAATTGTAAAACATCGTCGTACTGGTAATGAAATTTTGTTAAAAATCGTCGATATTTTCTTTCGAACTTAATATTTTTTTGGAATTTCAAAATTTTCGTTATTTTGGCAGTATTTTTGGTTTTTAACGGAATTGTCAGCGAAATTTACGAGTGGAACGACTAAAATTTGCTTACGAAGAGACTTTCTACACACTGGAAATGAAATTTCGTTAAAAATTGTCGATATTTTGTTGAAAACGATAAACTTAATATTTTTTTTTTGGAATTTCAAAATTTTCGTTGCTTTGGCAGTATTTTTGGTTTCTAACGGAATTGTCAACGAAATTTACGAGTGGAACGATTAATATTGCTTACGAAGAGACTTTCTACACACTGGAAATGAAATTTTGTTATAAATCGTCGATATTTTGTTGAAAACGACAAACTTAATATTTTTTTGGATAATTTCAAAATTTTCGTTATTTTGGCAGTATTTTTGGTTTCTAACGGAATTGTCAACGAAATTTACGAGTGGAACAATTAAAATTGCTTACAAAGAGACTTTCTGCACACTGGAAATGAAATTTTGTTCAAAATCGTCGATATTTTGTTGAACACGTCAAATATTTTTGTTTTATTTTTCATTCATTTCTCTCAAAAACTTGAATTCAATAAATTTAATAAATTAATATAATTAAAAATTCGATTATTAATTTATTTGTAAATTAAAAACGAAATTCCGAAGAATTTGGATTCAGAAAAAAGTTTTAAAATCGATTTTAAAAAAATGTGACAATTAAACATTTTTAGTCTCGTGCATTACAACGAAATGTGTCATTCCTCGTTCGGAAAGGGTAGAAGATTGAAATTCACAGAGGGGTGGATTCTGTAACATTAAAAAANAAAAAAAAAAAAAAAAAAAATTCTGTGGGAATTGATAATGCGCACGTGTGTCACTTTCGCATAATTCTTTTTCGCCTCGCTCGCTTTGCGATGTTGGATAATTACATCTGGCAGGGCATCCATAACCCTAATTTAATTTTTCGTACATATGGGGGAGTCGCATATGTCCATCAGCATAGATTTTTCTGCCTTTTGAAATATTTTTCTTTCTATCTCTCAATTCGTGTCGATGTAACACGTGCGTCAGACGTAAAGAAAATATTTTTAGCTGTGATCACTTTCTGGACGTGACGGTTGAAGCTCTATCAATAAATATGTACTGAAAATTTACGAAGAGAAATCATGAGCACAAATAATAACCGCGCATGATCGAATCAGAGCAATCAGCTACTTTGTGGAAGCTTTTTTTTTTGTAAACGAGTTTCATGATTGATCAAACGATTTTTATCTACGCTGCTGCTGCTGCTAATTATAGTTTTTTGTAGCCAAGTCGTTTAGAGGGAATCGAAGACCCAAGACGAACCATAATCGCTCGGAAATCATCGATCCTTTTTTTTTAAATAATTAATTATTTAAAAATATTGAAAAATGTTTCAAAATATTTGAAAATATTCAAAAATATTTAAAAATATTTGAAAATATTCAAAAATATTTAAAAATATTTAAAAATATTCAAAAATATTTGAAAATATTCAAAAATATTGAAAAATATTGAAAAATATTCAAAAATATTCAAAAATATTTGGAAATATTCAAAAATATTTGAAAATATTCAAAAATGTTTTAAAAAATTTGAAAATATTCAAAAATATTCAAAAATATTCAAAAATATTCAAAAATATTTAAAAATATTTAAAAATATTTAAAAATATTTAAAAANATATTAAAAAATATTAAAAAATATTAAAAAATATTTGAAAATATTAAAAAATATTTGAAAATATTCAAAAATATTTGAAAATGTTCAAAAATATTCCAAAATATTCAAAAATACTTTAAAATATTTAAAAATATTTAAAAATATTTGAAAATATTTGAAAATATTTAAAAACATTTAAAAACGTTGAAAAATATTTAAAAACATTTAGAAACATTTGAAAATATTCAAAAATATCCAAAAATATTCGAAAACTTTTTAAAATATTTCAAAATGTTCAAAATTTAAATATTAAATATTGAATATTCATACATGATTAATAAATATTTAAAAATGAAGATGTCAAAATATATTTTCAATATTAAATAATGATTATTTCAATATTTAAAAATTGAAAAAAACGTAAAAAAATATTTGCAAAATTTTAAAAAGATTGAAAAAAATTGAAAAAAAATCGCGATAACTTGAAGGAATAATTTGTAGTTTTGCCTTGGATAATATTCGCAGTTGGGTGAGCATCATCTGAGCGGAGCTTTCGATAATCGAGCGGAAGGCACTCGGTGATGGGCAGCAAATTTCTGTGAAATTTCGCGCCGTTCAGAATTGGCAAAGCTCGTGTACAAGAATCTTGATTGCTGAGAGCTCTCCCGCGGATCCGCGATGAGCGCGGTTAGTTTTAGTCGCGCGGTGAGGAACGAGTCGAGTTTGTACGCTTCCCACTGGAAACGACGCCGCGTTCCTGAGAAGGTTGGTGGGCCGCAAGAATTGGGTCGTCCGCGTAACTCACGAGTCTCTGAGTGTGGGTGCACGCAAAAAAAAAAAAAACGTTCGGGTCAAGCTCAAAAATAATATCTTCGTGTACGAGAGCCGCAAAAAACGCGATCGCAACGTCATGACAAAATCTAAACTCACGTTGAAACGTTTTACTCAAGAATTTCGTAAAAATCCCTTAAAATCGTCAATTCGTTGATTTTCGTATATTTCGTATTTTTTTAATGGCGAAAAAAAAAATTCAGTTCCCATTTGTTTAATTTTGCAATTTGTTAATTAAAAAAAAAAAGTAAAAATCAAATAAATTTGCAGAATTCAACAAAATGTGGGGAACGAAATAAAATTTGTCAATTCCATCGAATCTTTCATGGAATAATCTGCAGAATAATTACGTGACCGTAGATTCTCTTGATTCGATAAATTTCGTTTTTCATAGCGGAGAAAAAAAAGCAGAATTAAGTTCGCAGATTTCACTTCTCACGATTGTGATTCGTTCGAGTCGATATTCTCATCGTAACGAATCAGCAGGTCAATTTCCTCAGACGAGGAATCGCAAGAGCGAAGAGTTTACCAAGTTGGAAATATTTCCATCGCAGTGCCTTAAATTCTATGAAACTTTTTGTTTTTTTTTTCAAATTAAATTAAAAATTTAATTTTTTATTTCAATTTTTATTCAAAATTGAAATTTAAAATTTAAATTACATTTAAATTCAAAATTCAATTTTAAATTACATTTAAAATTGAAATGTGAAATTAAAATTTAAAATAAAAATTTAAAATTTCAATGTTTAATTTAAATTTAAATTTTTAATTAAAATGCATTTTGTGAAATCGCCTCATTTTGTGGGATCCGATCGGTTTTTATTTTTTAATTAAACTAATTCAATTTCTAAGAAAATTAAATTTTAAATTTAAATTAAAAATTTGATTTTCCTAGAAATTAAATTAATTTTTCTACTCAAAATCAAATTTTTTCAAAATCACAATTTTAAATTTAAATTAAAAAATTGATTTCCTTAGAAATTAAATTAATTGAATTAAAAAATAATCCCACAAAATGAGGCGTAGGAAAATAATAGCTGCATTAATGAACGGAAATGGCAGTAATAAAAAAAATATCAACGACGAGGTCAATTTGGAGCTTGGCCAAAAACATTTTGTTCGAATGACAGCAGTTAAATTTGATTCGAACGAGCATGGTAGCTGTGCGTGCATGGTTGTCGAGCCTGCGTGGACCAGGAACTTGTTTCTAATGGAAAATTCACTCGTATACACAAACATAACAATACGAAGATACGAACGAGCGCATAAAATTTTGAATGGTGCATCGTATGACTTTTATTATTGTACCTAACGAGATGATTGATCGCTGCTGGATTAAATGACACGAATGCCGCACAAGCTGTCGTACAAATTCTCTCTGCTCGCGCCTCTCACTTTGCCATATTATAATATCGTTAAGCTTGTATCCGCTCGACTGTTATTATCGAGGCTTTGTACGTGGCAACCATCGCTGACGAGGATCGGAAGCGATACGGAATGTATCTATAAAAATGATGGACAGAGAATAGAAAAAAAAGCCTTGACAATGGTTCGCAGTGTCGAGGATTTCTATGGCATGGGAGGAAAGGATTTCTGGGACGATTAAGAAAATCGTTGCCTGCCAATGGGCCTGAGGATTTTATCGAGAATTAAAAATTATTTTTATTAATTTTTTTTATTTTATTTTCATTTTTATTATTTTTTTTGATTTTTTAATTTTATTTAATGTTTTGATTTTTCTGAGATAATTTAAACTTCATTTAAACGCTAATTTAAACAGTCCCAACTGAAAGCATGCTGCTTCAGACTTATGAAACGATTTCTTTTTTTTTTTAATTGAAAATTACAATTTCTGCATCATTTTTTGTAAAAAAAACGTCATTTTTGCAGAATTTTGTTTTTCGACATTTTTTTTATATTTAAAATTGCACGAATTGAATAAAATCGTCAGGGTCGATACTCAAGGGTTGAAAATACGTTGTAGCATTTTTATTTGATTTATTTTCACAATTTTTTGTTTCTTTAATTGAAAATTAAAATTTCTGCATAATTTTTCGTAAAAAAAAAACGTCATTTTTGCAGAATTTTTTTCTTTTACATTTTTTTAATATTAAAAATTGCACGAATTAAATAGAATCGTCAGGGTCGATACTCAAGGGTTGAAAATACATTGTAGCATTTTTATTTCATTTTTTTTTCACAATTTTTTGTTTATTTAATTGAAAATTAAAATTTCTGCATAATTTTTCGTAAAAAAAAACGTCATTTTTGCAGAATTTTTTTTTTCGTCATTTTTTTAATATTAAAAATTGCACGAATTAAATAGAATCGTCAGGGTCGGTACTCAAGGGTTGAAAATACATTGTAGCATTTTTATTTCATTTTTTTTCACGTTTTTTCAACGATTTTGAATAAAAAAATAATTTACGCAAATTTTCGGTTGAAAAATCATCGGAATAATCGTCGATTTTATGGAACGACTCGTCGTAATTTTATTTAAAAAAGAAGTCGACCCCCGTTACCCCGCACTCCCGGAAGTATGATCGCGGTGAGAGGATGTGACATTGAACTTAACTCGGTAATGACCAGCCGCATCGGCCATGGACGATCTCCCTGCGTCGAGAGACTCGCACGTATGCTAAATATATAGATATATAAATATTCATTCACGCGTGTCAGCAGTGTCGGTGCGTTACGATATTTCATCGGACCCATTGCCATCAACTGCAAATTCCCATGTGTTCACATACACCAGTCGTATGCTCGTAAGGACGAGCTAATATTGACGTTTAAGCTTCCATCCCGAACGTTCAATTATTACGTAAACGATTATTCTGTTTACCAACCCTGACGCCCTGCTATTCCGAACACGGATTTTCCATCCGGGTTCTCACACAAGAGCCTCGTCGTCTCTAAAAGCTTCCTATTCGTCGCGCATATCCCATCGATTTATTGCATTTTCAAGGTGCAATCAATTTTGCAGGAATTTCAAATTGGAGCTGCTGCGATCCACAGCATCCGGGTTGTCTTTGGATTTAGTAAATTTTTTTTTGTTTCTTGTTTTTTGTTTTGTTTGTGTCTATGTGATGGGGAATTTTTTTTTTCCAGGTCAATGTCCTCAAAATGTCCCAAAACCATTCGTTCCCTTGAAACCCCATAAAATTATTTATTATTTTAAATTTATATAAAAAAATAAGGAAAAAAAAAAAATTGAAATAATTTTTTTTAATATTTCGTTTTGAAGTAATTTTTGTGACGTTTGCTACTTTTTCGGGGGTCGATGATAATCTGCAGAATGTTGAGCTTCAGATACGAAGGTTTTTCGTTGATTTTATTTTTTCGAAAGATTGTGTCGTTCCAAAAAACAAAAGTCATGTTTTTTCTTTGAAACGTCGAATTATTTTGTTCTTCGAAATGTTGTTCTCGTATAGAAGCAACGTGGAGTTTTATTTTTTGTATGATTCGTAAGAACTGTCACAAACAGCTGGATGAGTCTTGGGGATAAAAAAGAACGAAAAGCTCACTAAATTCTTTACAGCGATTCGAATCGTTTGGACATGAAATCGAAAATAGTGATTCCTCGAAATTTTTTTCTCTATCGCATCATCAGCTGCTCTGGGTTCTCTGATACTTTTCATCAACAATCTGCCAATTTTTTTATCTTTCATACATTTCCCCGTAAACTGTACCCTACACTGGAAATAAAATTTTGTTAAAAATCGTCGATATTTTGTCGAACACGTCAAACTAAATATTTTTCGATAATTTTCAAAATTTTCGTTATTTTGGCAGTATTTTTGGTTCCTAACGGAATCGTCAGCAAAATTTACGATTGAAACGACAAAAATTCGCTTCCTAAGAGATTTTCTACAATATTTCTTTCTGCAATGACACAATTTTTGGGATTGTTCAAAAAAACGTTTAGTCGAACGTATCGAACTAAATATTTTTTGATAATTTCAAAATTTTCGTTATTTTGACAATATATTTGATTTCTAACGGAATCGTTAGCAAAATTTACGATTGAAACGACAAAAATTAGCTTCCGAAGAGATTTTCTAAAATATTTCTTGCTGCAATGACACAATTTTCGGGATTATTCAAAAAAACGTTTAGTCGAACGTATCGAACTAAATATTTTTTGATAATTTCAAAATTTTCGTAATTCTGACAACATATTTGATTTCTAACGGAATCGTTAGCAAAATTTACGATTGAAACGTCAAAAATTAGCTTCCTAAGAGACTTTCTAAAATATTTCTTGCTGCAATGACAGAATTTTTGGGATTATTCAAAAAAACGTTTAGTCGAACGTATCGAACTAAATATCGATCTTTTCCAACAAAATGTTCACTCTATAAATTCCAAAAAAACAAAAAAAAACGAAACGTCGCTGTACTCACCGAGTAGGACAGCAACGATAGTCACGAAATGCACCGAGTGCATCATTTTCAATGCAACGTAAAACCACCGAAAACCATACACGTGTTTGTCCCTTTAATTCCAAAACCGAAGCACAAACACCATAGACGTCGCGATGAGAGACACTTCACCATAAACTCGACCACCCGTATAACGATCTCCACTCATTAACGTCACCGATTCCTCCACAACGAGCGCGAGATAATTACGTGAAAATTTTGTTTTTCCAGATTTTTTTTTCGCCCACTATAAAGACGAGCTCTTGACGAGGCATGTGCTTAAGTCAGTGGCCGCAATGATCTCGTATAACTTCTCGACCGTATACCCAACGCTGTGTGCTTGCTCGTCGCAAGTTTTCGATTTTGACCCCCCACCCTCTTCAGCCCCTTTGCAGCTCAAGTTCTCCGTCCTTCTCGTATTCCCGAGACTCGCACAACATAAGAAACTTGCTCATAAAGATATATACATGGATTTTATAAATATAGAAAGAGAAAGAGTGAGAGTGAGCGAGTTTCTGTATTTTTAGAGTCCCGCCTCGACTGCTGCACTACTACCGATTCCGCGTTTCGTCTCTGCCTCTCTCTCTCTCGCCAGCTCTTCCTTCTCGTCCCTCTCGCGATCTTTTCCCTCGAAGCGATATCGTGGATACGACAGAGGGGAATAAAAGGTGTGGAAGGAGCCACGGACCGCCGACGCATGGCTCTCGTTTGGTCAGAAAAACGACAGAGAACGCGACCAAGTGCCAGCATGAGCAGCGAATTAGCAGAGAGCCAGAGGGCGAGGAGGAAAGAGGAGGAGACTCTTTCGTGCGTTACGTTGATTTTCTGATCGCTGTGCAATGAGGAAATTCATGGGACAGTGCGTGGGCTGGGGGAAGCTAAAATCCTTTGTGAGTTTTTTTTTTTTTATGGAATAAAAAAAAAGTCGAGGGTGCAGGATGCTCGGAGCTTCCTGCGTGAGGAATTATTTTTTTTTCATTTTAGAGGGAGCTCCTAGGATCGTGCTAAATCCTGAAGAAGTTGAAAAATGCTGGCGATAGGACGCGGAAGGCTTGCGAGTAGAAAGGTCGATATTTTTAGAAGCCGAAAGCGTTATCATCGACGAATGGGTACGGAGAGCAACTGCTCGGCAGAAAGGGTCCGATTTAACGAGCTCAAACCGCACCCCATAAGGAAACCAGACCAGCCATTTCGATTAAATTCCCATACGTATCGCGCGAGGGGATTGTCTGATGTGCCTCGCCTTCTTGACCCGAGTCGATAATTCGTAATGCACCGACCTGCGTATCTTTTGGTAAAGTTTGACGTACGAAAACGTCCTGCCAAAAAAAATTCCTCGCTGTATAGCCTTTGAAATAAATAATCGCGTCGGATTGGAAAATTCGGAGCAGAGAAATCTGAATTTCTTGAGAACGTTGTACACTGGAAATGAAATTTTGTTAAAAATCGTCGATAATTTGTCGAACACGGTTAACTAAATATTTTTTTATAATTTCAAAATTTTCGTTTTACATTTTAATTATGATAATTAACAAATAAATTTCATAATAAATTTAATTAAAAAATTTAATAATAACATAAAATAAATAAAACTTGATAATTAAATTTAGAAAAAAAATTGATAATAAAAATTTAATAATAAAATAAAATAAATAAAACTTGATATTTAAATTTAGAAAGAAAATTAATAATAAAAATTTAATAATAAAATAAAATAAATAAAACTTGATATTTAAATTTAGAAAAAAAATTAATAATGAAAATTTAATAATAAAAATGTAATCATAAATAAAAATTAATATAATAAATTTGGTTCCTAACGGAATCGTCATCGAAATTTACGAGTGGAACGACAAAAATTAGCTTCCGAAGAGATTTTCTAAAATATTTCTTGCTGCAATGACATAATTTTTGGGATAATTAAAAAAAAAACGTTTAGTCGAACGTATCGAACAAAATCTTCATCTTTTTCAACAAAATTCTGTTTTCAGTGCGTGTCAAAATTTGGGAGCGTCTATGGGATTTTCGGGACTGCTGTTGGGAACTTTTCGGAGGCGAATGGGTGCAGCAACAACAATTTCCATTACTCCATGTCGACTCTGCGATTAGTCGATCACACACACACACAGAGTAATGTAACGAGGGTGAAATTATCCGAATCAGCAGCGATAGTTTGTTTAATGGAATGAGCATGCCGAGTGTTTCGTTGGGCATTGAAGCTAACGAGCCATTTGGCATCGAGGCGTGTGTTCTAGTCGCGGTGCGAGGCTTTCCGTAGTCCATAGCTTTGTGCCAACGCACGAAGAACGTTATCATCGATTATCTCTGACCCTTTTAATCGATTAACGTTTCGCGAGAGGTTGAAATTGTTGTCTCTCTTTGAAAAATTCAAAAAAATCGATTACTTACCGTCAAATCTTAACGATTCTACAAAAATCGAGTTCCTGCAGTCATTCCAAATCCCAGCAACACGTTTTAAAGAAAAAAGCAAAAAAAAAATCAATTTTTCGAAAAGTTCCAAAACGGAACCTCATAATAATGACCAAAACGATCGAAATACCAAACTCAGACTGGAAATAAAATTTTGCTAAAATTTCTCGATATTTTTTTGAATATTTTTTAAATAATTTCAAAATTTTTGTTATTTTGGCAGTATTTTTGGTTTCTAACGGAATTGTCAGCGAAATTTACGAATGGAACGACAAAAATTTGCTTTCGAAGAGATTTTCTAAAATATTTTTAGCTGCAGTGACACTATTTTTGGGATTATTCAAAAAAACGTTCAGTCGAACGTATCGAACTAAATATTTTTTGATAATTTCAAAATTTTCGTTATTTTGGCAGTATTTTTGGTTTCTAACAGAATTGTCAGCGAAATTTACAATTGGAACGACAAAAATTTGCTTCTGAAGAGATTTTCTAAAATATTTTTAGCTCCAGTGACACTATTTTTGGGATTATTCAAAAAAACGTTCAGTCGAACGTATCGAACTAAATATTTTTTGATAATTTCAACATTTTCGTTATTTTGGCAGAATATTTGGTTTCTAACAGAATTGTCAGCGAAATTTACGAATGGAATGACAAAAATTTGCTTCCGAAGAGACTTTCTAAAATATTTTTAGCTGCAATGACACAATTTTTTTGATTATTCAAAAAAATGTTCAGTCGAACGTATCGAACGAAATACTTTTTGATAATTTCAAAATTTTCGTCTTTTTGACAAAATATTTGGTTTCTAATGGAATTGTCAGCAAAATTTACGATTGGAACGACAAAAATTTGCTTCCGAAGAGACTTTCTAGAATATTTTAAGCTGCAGTGACACGATTTTCGGGATTATTGAAAAAAACGTTTAGTCGAACGTATCGAACAAAAAATCTTTTTCAACAAAATTTTTTTTTCAGTGCAGAGTCTCGAGAGCCAAAAAAAAACGATTTTTTGTCTCTTGTCGAAATGAAGGGAAAAGGTGACAAGAAGCTGGAATAATGGCAGAGCACGAATTCATACATATATGTAAATACACACGTATTTATATAATAATATTTATTTAACTGACTCATGTTGAAATAACGATCACAAAAGTTATCGAACTGAATATCCCATAATAACTACGTTAGTGTATTTTTTTTTCATATATATGTACAAATGTGATGCATTTGCTGTAAACCTTACGAGTAACTTTATCGTTATCGACAGGGACCTCTATTTTCGCAACAGCAGAGACAATGTTACGAAAACAGAGGTCTCGATACTTGGATATTTTTTTTTTTTTCGTACCTCCGAACG